>CM069861.1:96025221-96130221 GCA_036172795.1 Pelodytes ibericus
AGATGATGATAATGATAGCATTATGAGAGGATGATGATGATGATGATGATAATGATGATGATGATATCATGATGATGATATCATGATGATGATATCATGATGATGATATCATGATGATGATATCATGATGAGATGATGATGATGATATCATGATGAGATGATAAAGATGATATCATGATATGATGATGATGATGATGATATTATGATGATAATATGATGATGATATGATGATATGATATGATGATGATGATGATATCATGATGAGATGATAATGATGATGATGATGATAATGATAGCATGATGAGATGATGATGATATCATGATGAGATTCTGATAATGATATCATGATGAGATGATGATGATGATGATGATATCATGATGAGATGATGATAATGATATCATGATGAGATGATGATGAAGATGATGATATCATGATGAGATGAAGATGATGATATCATGATGAGATGATGATGATGATGATGATATCATGATGAGATGATGATGATGATATCATGATGAGATGATGATGATGGTGATGATGATATCATGATGAGATGACGATATCATGATGAGATGATGATGATGACATCATGATGAGATGATGATATCATGATGAGACGATGATGATGATGATATCATGATGATGATATCATGATGAGATGATGATGATGATATCATGATGAGATGATGATAATGATGATGATATCATGAAGATGATATCATGATGAGATGATGATGATGATATCATGATGAGATGATGATGATGATGATAATGATAGCATGATGAGATGATTATGATATCATGATATGATGATGATGATGATGATATTATGATGATAATATGATGATGATATCATGATGATATGATATGATGATATCATGATGAGATGATGATGATGATGATAATGATAGCATGAAGATGATATCATGATGAGATGATGATGATGATATCATGATGAGATGATGATGATGATGATAATGATAGCATGATGAGATGATGATGATATCATGATATGATGATGATATTATGATGATAATATGATGATGATATCATGATGATATGATATGATGATGATGATGATATCATGATGAGATGATGATGATGATGATGATAATGATAGCATGATGATGATGATGATAATGATAGCATGATGAGATGATAATGATATCATGATGAGATGATGATGATGATGATGATATCATGATGAGATGATGATAATGATGATAATGATAGCATGATGAGATGATGATGATGATATCATGATGAGATGATATCATGATGAGATGATGATAATGATAGCATGATGAGATGATGATGATGATGATGATGATGATATCATGATGAGATGATGATAATGATAGCATTATGAGAGGATGATGATGATGATGATGATAATGATGATGATGATATCATGATGATGATATCATGATGATGATATCATGATGATGATATCATGATGATGATATCATGATGAGATGATGATGATGATATCATGATGAGATGATAAAGATGATATCATGATATGATGATGATGATGATGATATTATGATGATAATATGATGATATGATATGATGATGATGATGATATCATGATGAGATGATAATGATGATGATGATGATAATGATAGCATGATGAGATGATGATGATATCATGATGAGATTATGATAATGATATCATGATGAGATGATGATGATGATGATATCATGATGAGATGATGATAATGATATCATGATGAGATGATGATGAAGATGATGATATCATGATGAGATGAAGATGATGATATCATGATGAGATGATGATGATGATGATGATATCATGATGAGATGATGATGATGATGATATCATGATGAGATGATGATGATGGTGATGATGATATCATGATGAGATGACGATATCATGATGAGATGATGATGATGACATCATGATGAGATGATTATGATATCATGATGAGACGATGATGATGATGATATCATGATGATGATATCATGATGAGATGATGATGATGATATCATGATGAGATGATGATAATGATGATGATATCATGAAGATGATATCATGATGAGATGATGATGATGATATCATGATGAGATGATGATGATGATGATAATGATAGCATGATGAGATGATTATGATATCATGATATGATGATGATGATGATGATATTATGATGATAATATGATGATGATATCATGATGATATGATATGATGATGATGATGATATCATGATGAGATGATGATGATGATGATAATGATAGCATGAAGATGATATCATGATGAGATGATGATGATGATATCATGATGAGATGATGATGATGATGATAATGATAGCATGATGAGATGATGATGATATCATGATATGATGATGATATTATGATGATAATATGATGATGATATCATGATGATATGATATGATGATGATATCATGATGAGATGATGATGATGATGATAATGATAGCATGATGATGATGATGATAATGATAGCATGATGAGATGATAATGATATCATGATGAGATGATGATGATGATGATGATGATGATGATATCATGATGAGATGATGATAATGATATCATGATGAGATGATGATGAAGATGATGATATCATGATGATGATAATGATAGCATGATGAGATGATGATGATATCATGATGAGATTATGATAATGATATCATGATGAGATGATGATGATGATGATGATATCATGATGAGATGATGATAATGATATCATGATGAGATGATTATGAAGATGATGATATCATGATGAGATGAAGATGATGATATCATGATGAGATGATGATGATGATAGCATGATGAGATGATGATGATGATATCATGATGAGATAATGATGAGATGATGATGGTGATGATGATATCATGATGAGATGATGATAATGATAGCATGATGAGATGATGATGATAACGATGATGATAATGATAGCATGAAGAGATGATGATGATGATGATATCATGATGAGATGATGATGATATCATGATGAGATGATGATAATGATAGCATGATGAGAGGATGATGATGATGATGATATCATGATGATGATATCATGATGAGATGGTTATGATGATATCATGATATGATGATGATGATGATGATATCATGATGATGATATCATGATGATATGATGATGATGATATGATATGATGATGATGATGATATCATGATGATGATATCATGATGAGATGGTTATGATGATATCATGATATGATGATGATGATGATGATGATATTATGATGATGATATCATGATGATGATATCATGATGATATGATGATGATGATATGATATGATGATGATGATGATGATGATATCATGATGAGATGATGATGATGATGATGATGATGATATCATGATGAGATGATGATGATGATGATATCATGATGATGATGATATCATGATGAGATGATGATATGATGATGATGATATCATGATGAGATGATGATATCATGATGAGATGATGATGATATTATGATGATATGATGAGATGATGATGATATCATGATGATGATATCATGATGAGATGATGATGATGATATCATGATGAGATGATGATGATGATGATATCATGATGAGATGATGATGATATCATGATGAGATGATGACAATGATAGCATGATGAGATGATGATGATATCATGATGATATCATAATGAGATGATAATGATGATATGATGATGATATCATGATGAGATGATGATGATGATATGATGATATCATGATGAGATGATGATGATATCATGTTGATATCATGATGAGATGATGATGATGATGATGATGATATCATGATGATGATATCATGATGAGATGATGATGATGATGATATCATGATGAGATGATGATGATGATGATGATATGATGATGATGATGATATCATGATGAGATGATGATATCATGATGAGATGATGATGACGGCATCATGATGAGATGATGATGATATCATGATGAGATGATGATGATATCATGATGAGATGATGATGATATCATGATGCTGATGATGATGATATCATGATGAGATGATGATGATATGAGATGATGTTATCATGATGAGATGGTAATGATGACATCATGATGAGATGATGATGATATCATGATGAGATGATGATATCATGATGAGATGATGATGATATCATGATGCTGATGATGATGATATCATGATGAGATGATGATGATATGAGATGATGTTATCATGATGAGATGGTAATGATGACATCATGATGAGATGATGATGATATCATGATGAGATGATGATGATGATGATATCATGATGAGATGATGATAATGATAGCATGATGAGACGATGATAATGATAGCATGATAAGATGATGATGATATCATGATGAGATGATGATGATGATGATATCATGATGATGATTTCATGATGAGATGATGATGATGATGATGATGATGATGATGATGATGATATCATGATGAGATGATGATGATGATGATATTATGATGAGATGATGATGATATCATGATGATATGATGAGATGATGATGATATCATGATGATGATATCATGATGAGATGATGATGATGATATCATGATGAGATGATGATGATGATATCATGATGAGATCATGATGATGATATCATGATGAGATGATGATGATGATATCATGATGAGATGATGACAATGATAGCATGATGAGATGATGATGATGATATCATAATGAGATGATAATGATGATATCATGATGATATCATGATGAGATGATGATGATGATATCATGATGATATCATGATGAGATGATGATGATATCACGATGATATCATGATGAGATCATGATGATGATATCATGATGAGATGATGATGATGATATCATGATGAGATGATGACAATGATAGCATGATGAGATGATGATGATGATATCATAATGAGATGATAATGATGATATCATGATGATATCATGATGAGATGATGATGATGATATCATGATGATATCATGATGAGATGATGATGATATCACGATGATATCATGATGAGATGATGATGATGATGATATCATGATGATGATTTCATGATGAGGTGATGATATCATGATGAGATGATGATATCATGATGAGATGATGATGATAATATCATGATGAGATGATGATGGTATTGTGATGAGATGATGATGATATCATGATGAGATGATGATGATATCATGATGAGATGATGATGAGATGATGATGAGATGATGATGAGATGATGATGATGATATCATGATGAGATGATAATGATATCATGATGAGAAGAAATGATATCATGATGAGATGATGATATCATAATGAGATGATGATATCATGATGAGATGGTAATGATGACATCATGATGAGATGATGATGCTATCATGATGAGATGATGATGATGATGATGATATCTTGATGAGATGATGATGATGATGATTTCATGATGATGATTTCATGATGAGATGATGATGATGATGATGATATCATGATGAGATGATGATGATGATGATATTATGATGAGATGATGATGATATCATGATGATATGATGAGATGATGATGATGATATCATGATGATGATATCATGATGAGATGATGATGATGATATCATGATGAGATGATGTTGATGATATCATGATGAGATCATGATGAGATGATGATGATGATATCATGATGAGATGATGACAATGATAGCATGATGAGATGGTGATGATGATGATATCATGATGATATCATAATGAGATGATAATGATGATATGATGATGATATCATGATGAGATGATGATGATATCATGATGATGATATCATGATGAGATGATGATGATGATATCATGATGAGATGATGATGATGATATCATGATGAGATGATGATGATGATGATATCATGATGAGATGATGACAATGATAGCATGATGAGATGATGATGATGATGATATCATGATGATATCATAATGAGATGATAATGATGATATGATGATGATATCATGATGAGATGATGATGATGATATGATGATGATATCATGATGAGATGATGATGATATCATGATGAGATGATGATGATGATATCATGATGATGATTTCATGATGAGGTGATGATATCATGATGAGATGATGATGATAATATCATGATGAGATGATGATGGTATCGTGATGAGATGATGATGATATCATGATGAGATGATGATGATATCATGATGATGATATCATGATGAGATGATGATGATGATATCATGATGATGATGATATCATAATGAGATGATAATGATGATATGATGATGATATCATGATGAGATGATGATGATGATATCATGATGATATCATGATGAGATGATGATGATATCACGATGATATCATGATGAGATGATGATGATGATGATATCATGATGATGATTTCATGATGAGGTGATGATATCATGATGAGATGATGATATCATGATGAGATGATGATGATAATATCATGATGAGATGATGATGGTATTGTGATGAGATGATGATGATGATATCATGATGATATCATGATGAGATGATGATGATATCACGATGATATCATGATGAGATGATGATGATGATGATATCATGATGATGATTTCATGATGAGGTGATGATATCATGATGAGATGATGATATCATGATGAGATGATGATGATAATATCATGATGAGATGATGATGGTATTGTGATGAGATGATGATGATATCATGATGAGATGATGATGATATCATGATGAGATGATGATGAGATGATGATGATATGATGATGAGATGATGATGATGATATCATGATGAGATGATAATGATATCATGATGAGAAGAAATGATATCATGATGAGATGATGATATCATAATGAGATGATGATATCATGATGAGATGGTAATGATGACATCATGATGAGATGATGATGCTATCATGATGAGATGATGATGATGATATCTTGATGAGATGATGATGATGATGATGATTTCATGATGATGATTTCATGATGAGATGATGATGATGATGATGATGATATCATGATGAGATGATGATGATGATGATATTATGATGAGATGATGATGATATCATGATGATATGATGAGATGATGATGATGATATCATGATGATGATATCATGATGAGATGATGATGATGATATCATGATGAGATGATGATGATGATATCATGATGAGATCATGATGAGATGATGATGATGATATCATGATGAGATGATGACAATGATAGCATGATGAGATGATGATGATGATATCATGATGATATCATAATGAGATGATAATGATGATATAATGATAATATCATGATGAGATGATGATGATGATATGATGATGATATCATGATGAGATGATGATGATATCATGATGATATCATGATGAGATGATGATGATGATGATGATATCATGATGATGATTTCATGATGAGGTGATGATATCATGATGAGATGATGATATCATGATGAGATGATGATGATGATATCATGATGAGATGATGATGGTATCGTGATGAGATGATGATGATATCATGATGAGATGATGATGATATCATGATGAGATGATGATGATATCATGATGAGATGATGATGATGATGATATAATGATGAGATGATGATAATGATAGCATGATGAGACGATGATAATGATAGCATGATAAGATGATGATGATATCATGATGAGATGATGATGATGATGATATCATGATGAGATGATGATGATGATGATGATGATATAATGATTATAATTTCATGATGAGATGATGATGATATCATGATGAGATGATGATGATGATGATATCATGATAAGATGATGATGATGATGATATCATGATGAGATGATGATAATGATGATGATATCATGAAGATGATATCATGATGAGATGATGATGATGATGATGATGATATGATTATGATATCATGATGATGATGATGATGATGATGATGATATCATGATGATGATATCATGATGAGATGATGATGATGATATGATGATGATGATGATGATGATGATAATGATAGCATGATGAGATGATGATGATATCATGATGATGATATCATGATGAGATGATGATGATGATATCATGATGAGATGATGATGATGATATCATGATGAGATCATGATGATGATATCATGATGAGATGATGATGATGATATCATGATGAGATGATGACAATGATAGCATGATGAGATGATGATGATGATGATATCATGATGATATCATAATGAGATGATGATGATATGATGATATCATGATGAGATGATTATGATGATATCATGATGAGATGATGATATCATGATGATATCATGATGAGATGATGATGATGATGATGATATCATGATGATGATTTCATGATGAGGTGATGATATCATGATGAGATGATGATATTATGATGAGATGATGATGATAATATCATGATGAGATGATTATGGTATCGTGATGAGATGATGATGATATCATGATGAGATGATGATGATATCATGATGAGATGATGATGATATCATGATGAGATGATGATGAGATGATGATGATGATATCATGATGAGATGATAATGATATCATGATGAGAAGATGATGATATCATGATGAGATGATGATATCATAATGAGATGATGATATCATGATGATGATTTCATGATGATGATTTCATGATGAGATGATGATGATATCATGATGAGATGATGATGATGATGATATCTTGATGAGATGATGATGATGATGATGATGATGATTTCATGATGATGATTTCATGATGAGATGATGATGATGATGATGATGATATCATGATGAGATGATGATGATGATGATGATATTATGATGAGATGATGATGATATCATGATGATATGATGAGATGATGATGATATCATGATGATGATATCATGATGAGATGATGATGATGATGATGATATCATGATGAGATGATGATGATGATATCATGATGAGATGATGATGATGATATCATGATGAGATGATGATGATGATATCATGATGAGATGATGACAATGATAGCATGATGAGATGATGATGATGATATCATGATGATATCATAATGAGATGATAATGATGATATCATGATGATATCATGATGAGATGATGATGATGATATGATGATGATATCATGATGAGATGATGATGAGATCATGATTATATCATGATGAGATGATGATGATGATGATATCATGATGATGATTTCATGATGAGGTGATGATATCATGATGAGATGATGATATCATGATGAGATGATGATGATAATATCATGATGAGATGATGATGGTATCGTGATGAGATGATGAAGATATCATGATGAGATGATGATGATATGATGAGATGATGATGATATCATGATGAGATGATGATGATGATGATATCATGATGAGATGATGATAATGATAGCATGATGAGACGATGATAATGATAGCATGATGAGATGATGATGATATCATGATGAGATGATGATGATGATGATGATATCATGATGAGATGATGATGATATCATGATGAGATGATATTGATGATGATATCATGAAGATGATATCATGATGAGATGATTATGATGATGATATGATGATGATATCATGATGATGATGATGATATCATGATGATGATATCATGATGAGATGATGATGATATCATGATGAGATTATGATGATATCATGATGAGATGATAATGATGATGATATCATGAAGATGATATCATGATGAGATGATTATGATGATGATATGATGATGATATCATGATGATGATGATGATATCATGATGATGATATCATGATGAGATGATGATGATGATATGATGATAATGATGATGATAATGATAGCATGATGAGATGATGATGATGATGATGATGATGATGATGATGATGATGATATCATGATGATGATGATGAGATGATGATATCATGATGAGATGATGATGATATCATGATGAGATGATGATATCATGATGAGATGATAATGATAGCATGATGAGATGATGATGATTATATCATGATGAGATGATGATGATGAGATGATGAGATGATGATGATGATGATATAATGAAATGATGATGATGATGATATCATGATGAGATAGTGATGAGATGATGATGATGATGATGATTATGATATCATGATGAGAAGATGATGATATCATGATGAGATGATGATATCATGATGAGATGATGATGATATCATGATGAGATGATGATGATATCATGATGAGATGATGATGATGATATCATGATGATGATTTCATGATGAGATGATGATGATGATGATGATGATATCATGATGATATCATGATGAGATGATGATGATGATGATGATATCTTGATGAGATGATATCATGATGAGATGATGATGATGATATCATGATGATGATATCATGATGATGATATCGATGATGATAAGATGATGATGATGATGATGATGATGATGATGATGATGATGATAATAATGATAGCATGATGAGATGATGATGATATCATGATGAGATGATGATGATATCATGATGATATCATGATGAGATGATGATAATGATAGCATGATGAGATGACGATGATGATGATGATGATATCATGATGAGATGATGATAATGATAGCATGATGAGACGATAATGATAGCATGATGAGATGATGATGATATCATGATGAGATGATGATGATATTATGATGAGATGATGATGATATCATATTGATGATATCATGATGAGATGATAATGATATCATAATGATGATATCATGATGAGATGATGATGATATCGTGAGATGATGATGATGATATCATAATGAGATGATGATGATGATATCATGATGAGATGATGATGATGATGATATCATGATGATGATATCATGATGAGATGATGATGATATCATGATGAGATGATGATGATAATATCATGATGATGATATCGAGATGATGATAATAGCATGATGATGATATCATGATGATGATATCATGAGATGATGATGATGATATCATGATGATGATATCATGATGAGATGATGATGATGATATCACGATGAGATGATGACAATGATAGCATGATGAGATGATGATGATGATGATGATGATATCATGATGATATCATAATGAGATGATAATGATGATATCATGATGATATCATGATGAGATGATGATATGATGATGATATCATGATGAGATGATGATGATATCATGATGATATCATGATGAGATGATGATGATGATGATGATATCATGATGATGATTTCATGATGATGATTTCATGATGAGGTGATGATATCATGATGAGATGATGATGATGATATGATGATGATATCATGATGAGATGATGATGATATCATGATGATATCATGATGAGATGATGATGATGATGATGATATCATGATGATGATTTCATGATGATGATTTCATGATGAGATGATGATATCATGATGAGATGATGATATCATGATGAGATGATGATGATAATATCATGATGAGATGATGATGGTATCGTGATGAGATGATGATGATATCATGATGAGATGATGATGATATCATGATGAGATGATGATGATATCATGATGAGATGATGATGATATCATGATGAGATGATGATAATGATAGCATGATGAGACGATGATAATGATAGCATGATAAGATGATGATGATATCATGATGAGATGATGATGATATCATGATGAGATGATGATAATGATAGCATGATGAGACGATGATAATGATAGCATGATAAGATGATGATGATATCATGATGAGATGATGATGATATCATGATGAGATGATGATGATATCATGATGAGATGATGATAATGATAGCATGATGAGACGATGATAATGCTAGCATGATAAGATGATGATGATATCATGATGAGATGATGATGATATCATAATGAGATGATGATGATGATGATATCATGATGAGATGATGATGATGATGATGATGATGATATCATGATTATAATTTCATGATGAGATGATGATGATATCATGATGAGATGATGATGATGATGATGATATCATGATGAGATGATGATGATGATGATATCATGATGAGATGATGATAATGATGATGATATCATGAAGATGATATCATGATGAGATGATGATGATATGATGATGATATCATGATGATGATGATGATGATGATATCATGATGATGATATCATGATGAGATGATGATCATGATATGATGATGATGATGATGATGATAATGATAGCATGATGAGATGATGATGATGATGATGATGATGATGATATCATGATGATGATGATGAGATGATGATATCATGATGAGATGATGATGATATCATGATGAGATGATGATATCATGATGAGATGATAATGATAGCATGATGAGATGATGATGATTATATCATGATGAGATGATGATGATGATATCATGATGATGATGATGATGATGATGATATAATGAAATGATGATGATGATGATATCATGATGAGATAATGATGAGATGATGATGATATCATGATGAGATGATTATGATATCATGATGAGAAGATGATGATATCATGATGAAATGATGATATCATGATGAGATGATGATGATATCATGATGAGATGATGATGATGATGATGATGATATCATGATGATGATTTCATGATGAGATGATGATGATGATGATGATGATATCATGATGATATCATGATGAGATGATGATGATGATGATGATGATGATGATATCATGATGAGATGATATCATGATGAGATGATGATGATGATATCATGATGATGATATCATGATGATGATATCGATGATGATGAGATGATGATGATGATGATGATGATGATGATAATGATAGCATGATGAGATGATGATGATATCATGATGAGATGATGATGATATGATGATATCATGATGAGATGATGATAATGATAGCATGATGAGATGACGATGATGATGATGATGATGATATCATGATGAGATGATGATAATGATAGCATGATGAGACGATAATGATAGCATGATGAGATGATGATGATATCATGATGATGATATCATGATGAGACGATGATGATGATATGATGATAATGATGATGATAATGATAGCATGATGAGATGATGATGATGATGATGATGATGATGATGATATCATGATGATGATGATGATGATGAGATGATGATATCATGATGAGATGATGATGATATCATGATGAGATGATGATATCATGATGAGATGATAATGATAGCATGATGAGATGATGATGATTATATCATGATGAGATGATGATGATGAGATGATGAGATGATGATGATGATGATATAATGAAATGATGATGATGATGATATCATGATGAGATAGTGATGAGATGATGATGATGATGATGATGATGATATCATGATGAGATGATTATGATATCATGATGAGAAGATGATGATATCATGATGAGATGATGATATCATGATGAGATGATGATGATATCATGATGAGATGATGATGATGATAGCATGATGAGATGATGATGATGATATCATGATGATGATTTCATGATGAGATGATGATGATGATGATGATGATATCATGATGATATCATGATGAGATGATGATGATGATGATGATGATATCTTGATGAGATGATATCATGATGAGATGATGATGATGATATCATGATGATGATATCATGATGATGATATCGATGATGATAAGATGATGATGATGATGATGATGATAATAATGATAGCATGATGAGATGATGATGATATCATGATGAGATGATGATGATATCATGATGATATCATGATGAGATGATGATAATGATAGCATGATGAGATGACGATGATGATGATGATGATATCATGATGAGATGATGATAATGATAGCATGATGAGACGATAATGATAGCATGATGAGATGATGATGATATCATGATGAGATGATGATGATATTATGATGAGATGATGATGATATCATATTGATGATATCATGATGAGATGATAATGATATCATAATGATGACATCATGATGAGATGATGATGATATCGTGAGATGATGATGATGATATCATAATGAGATGATGATGATGATATCATGATGAGATGATGATGATGATGATATCATGATGATGATATCATGATGAGATGATGATGATATCATGATGAGATGATGATGATAATATCATGATGATGATATCGAGATGATGATAATAGCATGATGATGATATCATGATGATGATATCATGAGATGATGATGATGATATCATGATGATGATATCATGATGAGATGATGATGATGATATCACGATGAGATGATGACAATGATAGCATGATGAGATGATGATGATGATGATGATGATATCATGATGATATCATAATGAGATGATAATGATGATATCATGATGATATCATGATGAGATGATGATATCATGATGAGATGATGATGATGATATCATGATGATATCATGATGAGATGATGATGATGATGATATCATGATGATGATTTCATGATGATGATTTTATGATGAGGTGATGATATGATGATGAGATGATGATGATGATATGATGATGATATCATGATGAGATGATGATGATATCATGATGATATCATGATGAGATGATGATGATGATGATGATATCATGATGATGATTTCATGATGATGATTTCATGATGAGATGATGATATCATGATGAGATGATGATATCATGATGAGATGATGATGATAATATCATGATGAGATGATGATGGTATCGTGATGAGATGATGATGATATCATGATGAGATGATGATGATATCATGATGAGATGATGATGATATCATGATGAGATGATGATAATGATAGCATGATGAGACGATGATAATGATAGCATGATAAGATGATGATGATATCATGATGAGATGATGATGATATCATGATGAGATGATGATAATGATAGCATGATGAGACGATGATAATGATAGCATGATAAGATGATGATGATATCATGATGAGATGATGATGATATCATGATGAGATGATGATGATATCATGATGAGATGATGATAATGATAGCATGATGAGACGATGATAATGCTAGCATGATAAGATGATGATGATATCATGATGAGATGATGATGATATCATGATGAGATGATGATGATGATGATATCATGATGAGATGATGATGATGATGATGATGATATCATGATTATAATTTCATGATGAGATGATGATGATATCATGATGAGATGATGATGATGATGATGATATCATGATGAGATGATGATGATGATGATATCATGATGAGATGATGATAATGATGATGATATCATGAAGATGATATCATGATGAGATGATGATGATATGATGATGATATCATGATGATGATGATGATATCATGATGATGATATGATGATGAGATGATGATCATGATATGATGATGATGATGATGATGATAATGATAGCATGATGAGATGATGATGATGATGATGATGATGATATCATGATGATGATGATGAGATGATGATATCATGATGAGATGATGATGATATCATGATGAGATGATGATATCATGATGAGATGATAATGATAGCATGATGAGATGATGATGATTATATCATGATGAGATGATGATGATGATATCATGATGATGATGATGATGATGATGATATAATGAAATGATGATGATGATGATATCATGATGAGATAATGATGAGATGATGATGATATCATGATGAGATGATTATGATATCATGATGAGAAGATGATGATATCATGATGAAATGATGATATCATGATGAGATGATGATGATATCATGATGAGATGATGATGATGATGATGATGATGATATCATGATGATGATTTCATGATGAGATGATGATGATGATGATGATGATATCATGATGATATCATGATGAGATGATGATGATGATGATGATGATGATGATATCATGATGAGATGATATCATGATGAGATGATGATGATGATATCATGATGATGATATCATGATGATGATATCGATGATGATGAGATGATGATGATGATGATGATGATAATGATAGCATGATGAGATGATGATGATATCATGATGAGATGATGATGATATGATGATATCATGATGAGATGATGATAATGATAGCATGATGAGATGACGATGATGATGATGATGATATCATGATGAGATGATGATAATGATAGCATGATGAGACGATAATGATAGCATGATGAGATGATGATGATATCATGATGAGATGATGATGATGATATGATGATAATGATGATGATAATGATAGCATGATGAGATGATGATGATGATGATGATATCATGATGATGATGATGATGATGAGATGATGATATCATGATGAGATGATGATGATATCATGATGAGATGATGATATCATGATGAGATGATAATGATAGCATGATGAGATGATGATGATTATATCATGATGAGATGATGATGATGAGATGATGAGATGATGATGATGATGATATAATGAAATGATGATGATGATGATATCATGATGAGATAGTGATGAGATGATGATGATGATGATGATGATGATATCATGATGAGATGATTATGATATCATGATGAGAAGATGATGATATCATGATGAGATGATGATATCATGATGAGATGATGATGATATCATGATGAGATGATGATGATGATGATAGCATGATGAGATGATGATGATGATATCATGATGATGATTTCATGATGAGATGATGATGATGATGATGATGATATCATGATGATATCATGATGAGATGATGATGATGATGATGATGATATCTTGATGAGATGATATCATGATGAGATGATGATGATGATATCATGATGATGATATCATGATGATGATATCGATGATGATAAGATGATGATGATGATGATGATGATGATAATAATGATAGCATGATGAGATGATGATGATATCATGATGAGATGATGATGATATCATGATGATATCATGATGAGATGATGATAATGATAGCATGATGAGATGACGATGATGATGATGATGATATCATGATGAGATGATGATAATGATAGCATGATGAGACGATAATGATAGCATGATGAGATGATGATGATATCATGATGAGATGATGATGATATTATGATGAGATGATGATGATATCATATTGATGATATCATGATGAGATGATAATGATATCATAATGATGATATCATGATGAGATGATGATGATATCGTGAGATGATGATGATGATATCATAATGAGATGATGATGATGATATCATGATGAGATGATGATGATGATGATATCATGATGATGATATCATGATGAGATGATGATGATATCATGATGAGATGATGATGATAATATCATGATGATGATATCGAGATGATGATAATAGCATGATGATGATATCATGATGATGATATCATGAGATGATGATGATGATATCATGATGATGATATCATGATGAGATGATGATGATGATATCACGATGAGATGATGACAATGATAGCATGATGAGATGATGATGATGATGATGATGATATCATGATGATATCATAATGAGATGATAATGATGATATCATGATGATATCATGATGAGATGATGATATCATGATGAGATGATGATGATATCATGATGATATCATGATGAGATGATGATGATGATGATATCATGATGATGATTTCATGATGATGATTTCATGATGAGGTGATGATATGATGATGAGATGATGATGATGATATGATGATGATATCATGATGAGATGATGATGATATCATGATGATATCATGATGAGATGATGATGATGATGATGATATCATGATGATGATTTCATGATGATGATTTCATGATGAGATGATGATATCATGATGAGATGATGATATCATGATGAGATGATGATGATAATATCATGATGAGATGATGATGGTATCGTGATGAGATGATGATGATATCATGATGAGATGATGATGATATCATGATGAGATGATGATGATATCATGATGAGATGATGATGATATCATGATGAGATGATGATAATGATAGCATGATGAGACGATGATAATGATAGCATGATAAGATGATGATGATATCATGATGAGATGATGATGATATCATGATGAGATGATGATAATGATAGCATGATGAGACGATGATAATGATAGCATGATAAGATGATGATGATATCATGATGAGATGATGATGATATCATGATGAGATGATGATGATATCATGATGAGATGATGATAATGATAGCATGATGAGACGATGATAATGCTAGCATGATAAGATGATGATGATATCATGATGAGATGATGATGATATCATGATGAGATGATGATGATGATGATATCATGATGAGATGATGATGATGATGATGATGATATCATAATTATAATTTCATGATGAGATGATGATGATATCATGATGAGATGATGATGATGATGATGATATCATGATGAGATGATGATGATGATGATATCATGATGAGATGATGATAATGATGATGATATCATGAAGATGATATCATGATGAGATGATGATGATGATGATATGATGATGATATCATGATGATGATGATGATGATGATATCATGATGATGATATCATGATGAGATGATGATCATGATATGATGATGATGATGATGATGATGATAATGATAGCATGATGAGATGATGATGATGATGATGATGATGATGATATCATGATGATGATGATGAGATGATGATATCATGATGAGATGATGATGATATCATGATGAGATGATGATGATGATGATGATGATATCATGATGATGATTTCATGATGAGATGATGATGATGATATCATGATGATATCATGATGAGATGATGATGATGATGATGATGATGATGATATCATGATGAGATGATATCATGATGAGATGATGATGATGATATCATGATGATGATATCATGATGATGATATCGATGATGATGAGATGATGATGATGATGATGATGATGATGATAATGATAGCATGATGAGATGATGATGATATCATGATGAGATGATGATGATATGATGATATCATGATGAGATGATGATAATGATAGCATGATGAGATGACGATGATGATGATGATGATATCATGATGAGATGATGATAATGATAGCATGATGAGACGATAATGATAGCATGATGAGATGATGATGATATCATGATGATGATATCATGATGAGATGATGATGATGATATGATGATAATGATGATGATAATGATAGCATGATGAGATGATGATGATGATGATGATATCATGATGATGATGATGATGATGAGATGATGATATCATGATGAGATGATGATGATATCATGATGAGATGATGATATCATGATGAGATGATAATGATAGCATGATGAGATGATGATGATTATATCATGATGAGATGATGATGATGAGATGATGAGATGATGATGATGATGATATAATGAAATGATGATGATGATGATATCATGATGAGATAGTGATGAGATGATGATGATGATGATGATGATGATATCATGATGAGATGATTATGATATCATGATGAGAAGATGATGATATCATGATGAGATGATGATATCATGATGAGATGATGATGATATCATGATGAGATGATGATGATGATAGCATGATGAGATGATGATGATGATATCATGATGATGATTTCATGATGAGATGATGATGATGATGATGATGATATCATGATGATATCATGATGAGATGATGATGATGATGATGATGATATCTTGATGAGATGATATCATGATGAGATGATGATGATGATATCATGATGATGATATCATGATGATGATATCGATGATGATAAGATGATGATGATGATGATGATGATAATAATGATAGCATGATGAGATGATGATGATATCATGATGAGATGATGATGATATCATGATGAGATGATGATAATGATAGCTTGATGAGATGACGATGATGATGATGATGATATCATGATGAGATGATGATAATGATAGCATGATGAGACGATAATGATAGCATGATGAGATGATGATGATATCATGATGAGATGATGATGATATTATGATGAGATGATGATGATATCATATTGATGATATCATGATGAGATGATAATGATATCATAATGATGATATCATGATGAGATGATGATGATATCGTGAGATGATGATGATGATATCATAATGAGATGATGATGATGATATCATGATGAGATGATGATGATGATGATATCATGATGATGATATCATGATGAGATGATGATGATATCATGATGAGATGATGATGATAATATCATGATGATGATATCGAGATGATGATAATAGCATGATGATGATATCATGATGATGATATCATGAGATGATGATGATGATATCATGATGATGATATCATGATGAGATGATGATGATGATATCACGATGAGATGATGACAATGATAGCATGATGAGATGATGATGATGATGATGATGATATCATGATGATATCATAATGAGATGATAATGATGATATCATGATGATATCATGATGAGATGATGATATCATGATGAGATGATGATGATATCATGATGATATCATGATGAGATGATGATGATGATGATATCATGATGATGATTTCATGATGATGATTTCATGATGAGGTGATGATATGATGATGAGATGATGATGATGATATGATGATGATATCATGATGAGATGATGATGATATCATGATGATATCATGATGAGATGATGATGATGATGATGATATCATGATGATGATTTCATGATGATGATTTCATGATGAGATGATGATATCATGATGAGATGATGATATCATGATGAGATGATGATGATAATATCATGATGAGATGATGATGGTATCGTGATGAGATGATGATGATATCATGATGAGATGATGATGATATCATGATGAGATGATGATGATATCATGATGAGATGATGATGATATCATGATGAGATGATGATAATGATAGCATGATGAGACGATGATAATGATAGCATGATAAGATGATGATGATATCATGATGAGATGATGATGATATCATGATGAGATGATGATAATGATAGCATGATGAGACGATGATAATGATAGCATGATAAGATGATGATGATATCATGATGAGATGATGATGATATCATGATGAGATGATGATGATATCATGATGAGATGATGATAATGATAGCATGATGAGACGATGATAATGCTAGCATGATAAGATGATGATGATATCATGATGAGATGATGATGATATCATGATGAGATGATGATGATATCATGATGAGATGATGATGATGATGATGATGATATCATAATTATAATTTCATGATGAGATGATGATGATATCATGATGAGATGATGATGATGATGATATCATGATGAGATGATGATGATGATGATATCATGATGAGATGATGATAATGATGATGATATCATGAAGATGATATCATGATGAGATGATGATGATGATGATATGATGATGATATCATGATGATGATGATGATGATGATGATATCATGATGATGATATCATGATGAGATGATGATCATGATATGATGATGATGATGATGATGATAATGATAGCATGATGAGATGATGATGATGATGATGATGATGATGATATCATGATGATGATGATGAGATGATGATATCATGATGAGATGATGATGATATCATGATGAGATGATGATATCATGATGAGATGATAATGATAGCATGATGAGATGATGATGATTATATCATGATGAGATGATGATGATGATATCATGATGATGATGATGATGATGATGATATAATGAAATGATGATGATGATGATATCATGATGAGATAATGATGAGATGATGATGATATCATGATGAGATGATTATGATATCATGATGAGAAGATGATGATATCATGATGAAATGATGATATCATGATGAGATGATGATGATATCATGATGAGATGATGATGATGATGATGATGATGATATCATGATGATGATTTCATGATGAGATGATGATGATGATGATGATGATATCATGATGATATCATGATGAGATGATGATGATGATGATGATGATGATGATATCATGATGAGATGATATCATGATGAGATGATGATGATGATATCATGATGATGATATCATGATGATGATATCGATGATGATGAGATGATGATGATGATGATGATGATGATGATAATGATAGCATGATGAGATGATGATGATATCATGATGAGATGATGATGATATGATGATATCATGATGAGATGATGATAATGATAGCATGATGAGATGACGATGATGATGATGATGATGATGATATCATGATGAGATGATGATAATGATAGCATGATGAGACGATAATGATAGCATGATGAGATGATGATGATATCATGATGAGATGATGATGATATTATGATGAGATGATGATGATATTATAATGATGATATCATGATGAGATGATAATGATATCATAATGATGATATCATGATGAGATGATGATGATATCGTGAGATGATGATGATGATGATATCATAATGAGATGATGATGATGATTTCATGATGAGATGATGATGATGATATCATGATGATGATATCATGATGAGATGATGATGATATCATGATAAGATGATGATGATAATATCATGATGATGATATCGAGATGATGATAATAGCATGATGATGATATCATGATGATGATAGCATGATGAGATGACGATGATGATGATGATGATGATGATGATGATATCATGATGAGATGATGATGATGATATCATGATGAGATGATGATGATGATGATGATGATATGATGATGATGATATCATGATGAGATGATGATATCATGATGAGATGATGATATCATGATGAGATTATGATGACGGCATCATGATGAGATGATGATGATATCATGATGAGATGATGATGATATCATGATGAGATGATGATGATATCATGATGCTGATGATGATGATATCATGATGAGATGATGATGATATCATGATGAGATGATGATGATATCATAATGAGATGATGATGATATCATGATGAGTTGATGATATCATGATGAGATGATGATGATGATATCATGATGAGATGATGATGATATCATGATGAGATGATGATGATTATATCATGATGAGATGATGATGATGATGATATAATGAAATGATGATGATGATGATGATGATATCATGATGAGATGATGATGATATCATGATGAGATAATGATGAGATGATGATGATATCATGATGAGATGATAATGATATCATGATGAGAAGATGATGATATCATCATGAGATGATGATATCATGATGAGATGTAATGATGACATCATGATGAGATGATGATGATATCATGATGAGATGATGATGATGATGATGATATTATGATGAGATGATGATGATGATGATGATGATATCATGATGATGATTTCATGATGAGATGATGATGATGATATCATGATGAGATGATGATGATGATGATGATATTATGATGAGATGATGATGATATCATGATGATATGATGAGATGATGATGATATCATGATGATGATATCATGATGAGATGATGATGATGATATCATGATGAGATGATGATGATGATATCATGATGAGATCATGATGATGATATCATGATGAGATGATGATGATGATATCATGATGAGATGATGACAATGATAGCATGATGAGATGATGATGATGATGATGATGATGATGATGATATCATGATGATATCATAATGAGATGATGATGATATGATGATATCATGATGAGATGATGATGATGATATCATGATGAGATGATGATGATATCATGATGAGATGATGATGCTGATGAAATTATGATGAGATGATGATGATATCATGATGAGATGATGATGATATCATGATGAGATGATGATATCATGATGAGATGATGATGATATCATGATGAGATGATGATGATGATGATATCATGATGAGATGATGATGATGATATCATGATGAGATGATGATGATGATGATGATGATGATGATGATATCATGATGAGATGATGATGATGATGATGATGATATCATGATGATGATATCATGAAGAGATGATGATGATGATATCATGATGATGATGATGATGATATCATGATGAGATGATGATAATGATGAGGATATCATGATGATGATATCATGATGAGATGATGATGATGATATCATGATGAGATGATGATGATGATGATATCATGATGAGATGATATCATGATGAGATGATGATGATGACGATAAATGATAGCATGATGAGATGATGATGATTATATCATTATGAGATGATGATGATATCATGATGAAATGATGATGATGATATCATGATGAGATGATGATGATGATGAGATGATGATTTCATGATGATGATTTCATGATGAGGTGATGATATCATGATGAGATGATGATATCATGATGAGATGATGATATCATGATGAGATGATGATGATAATATCATGATGAGATGATGATGGTATCGTGATGAGATGATGATGATTTCATGATGAGATGATGATGATATCATGATGAGATGATGATGATATCATGATGAGATGATGATGATATCATGATGAGATGATGATAATGATAGCATGATGAGACGATGATAATGATAGCATGATAAGATGATGATGATATCATGATGAGATGATGATGATATCATGATGAGATGATGATAATGATAGCATGATGAGACGATGATAATGATAGCATGATAAGATGATGATGATATCATGATGAGATGATGATGATATCATGATGAGATGATGATGATATCATGATGAGATGATGATAATGATAGCATGATGAGACGATGATAATGCTAGCATGATAAGATGATGATGATATCATGATGAGATGATGATGATATCATGATGAGATGATGATGATGATGATATCATGATGAGATGATGATGATGATGATGATGATATCATGATTATAATTTCATGATGAGATGATGATGATATCATGATGAGATGATGATGATGATGATGATATCATGATGAGATGATGATGATGATGATATCATGATGAGATGATGATAATGATGATGATATCATAAAGATGATATCATGATGAGATGATGATGATGATGATATGATGATGATATCATGATGATGATGATGATGATATCATGATGATGATATCTTGATGAGATGATGATCATGATATGATGATGATGATGATGATGATAATGATAGCATGATGAGATGATGATGATGATGATGATGATGATGATGATGATATCATGATGATGATGATGAGATGATGATATCATGATGAGATGATGATGATATCATGATGAGATGATGATATCATGATGAGATGATAATGATAGCATGATGAGATGATGATGATTATATCATGATGAGATGATGATGATGATATCATGATGATGATGATGATGATGATGATGATATAATGAAATGATGATGATGATGATATCATGATGAGATAATGATGAGATGATGATGATATCATGATGAGATGATTATGATATCATGATGAGAAGATGATGATATCATGATGAAATGATGATATCATGATGAGATGATGATGATATCATGATGAGATGATGATGATGATGATATCATGATGATGATTTCATGATGAGATGATGATGATGATGATGATGATATCATGATGATATCATGATGAGATGATGATGATGATGATGATGATGATGATGATATCATGATGAGATGATATCATGATGAGATGATGATGATGATATCATGATGATGATATCATGATGATGATATCGATGATGATGAGATGATGATGATGATGATGATGATGATAATGATAGCATGATGAGATGATGATGATATCATGATGAGATGATGATGATATGATGATATCATGATGAGATGATGATAATGATAGCATGATGAGATGACGATGATGATGATGATGATGATATCATGATGAGATGATGATAATGATAGCATGATGAGACGATAATGATAGCATGATGAGATGATGATGATATCATGATGAGATGATGATGATATTATGATGAGATGATGATGATATTATAATGATGATATCATGATGAGATGATAATGATATCATAATGATGATATCATGATGAGATGATGATGATATCGTGAGATGATGATGATGATGATATCATAATGAGATGATGATGATGATTTCATGATGAGATGATGATGATGATATCATGATGATAATATCATGATGAGATGATGATGATATCATGATAAGATGATGATGATAATATCATGATGATGATATCGAGATGATGATAATAGCATGATGATGATATCATGATGATGATATCATGAGATGATGATGATGATATCATGATGAGATGATGATGATGATGATATCATGATGAGATGATGATGATGATATCATGATGAGATGATGATGATGATGATATGATGATGATGATATCATGATGAGATGATGATATCATGATGATGATGATATGATGATGATGATATCATGATGAGATGATGATATCATGATGAGATGATGATGACGGCATCATGATGAGATGATGATTATATCATTATGAGATGATGATGATATCATGATGAAATGATGATGATGATATCATGATGAGATGATGATGATGATGAGATGATGATATCATGATGATGATATCATGATGAGATGATGATGATGATATCATGATGAGATGATGATGATGATGATGATGATATGATGATGATGATATCATGATGAGATGATGATATCATGATGAGATGATGATATCATGATGAGATGATGATGACGGCATCATGATGAGATGATGATGATATCATGATGAGATGATGATGATATCATGATGAGATGATGATGATGATATCATGATGAGATCATGATGATGATATCATGATGAGATGATGATGATGATATCATGATGAGATGATGACAATGATAGCATGATGAGATGATGATGATGATGATATCATGATGATATCATAATGAGATGATGATGATATGATGATATCATGATGAGATGATGATGATGATATCATGATGAGATGATGATGATATCATGATGAGATGATGATGCTGATGAAATTATGATGAGATGATGATGATATCATGATGAGATGATGATGATATCATGATGAGATGATGATATCATGATGAGATGATGATGATATCATGATGAGATGATGATGATGATGATATCATGATGAGATGATGATGATGATATCATGATGAGATGATGATGATGATGATGATGATGATATCATGATGAGATGATGATGATGATGATGATATCATGATGATGATATCATGAAGAGATGATGATGATGATATCATGATGAGATGATGATGATGATGATGATATCATGATGAGATGATGATAATGATGAGGATATCATGATGATGATATCATGATGAGATGATGATGATGATATCATGATGAGATGATGATGATGATGATATCATGATGAGATGATATCATGATGAGATGATATCATGATGAGATGATGATGATATCATGATGAGATGATGATGATGATAATGATGATGATATCATGATGAGATGATGATGATGACGATAAATGATAGCATGATGAGATGATGATGATTATATCATTATGAGATGATGATGATATCATGATGAAATGATGATGATGATATCATGATGAGATGATGATGGTGATGAGATGATGATATCATGATGATGATATCATGATGAGATGATGATGATGATATCATGATGAGATGATGATGATGATGATGATGATGATGATGATATGATGATGATGATATCATGATGAGATGATGATATCATGATGAGATGATGATATCATGATGAGATGATGATGACGGCATCATGATGAGATGATGATGATATCATGATGAGATGATGATGATATCATGATGCTGATGATGATGATATCATGATGCGATGATGATGATATCATGATGAGATGATGATGATATCATAATGAGATGATGATGATATCATGATGAGTTGATGATATCATGATGAGATGATGATGATGATATCATGATGAGATGATGATGATATCATGATGAGATGATGATGATTATATCATGATGAGATGATGATGATGATATAATGAAATGATGATGATGATGATGATGATATCATTACAAAACACAAAGTGTAGACTGCTGCGCCTGTATGTAAACGGGTATGCAGCACTCGGGCACCGCTAGTGTCTCACTTCTAGCAAAATAAATACAATACAAAGAAAAACGTGACCAGTGCGCTTCAACCAACACTACACACACTTATATTTACCCTTAGAACAAGTATGTATCTTGCAGTGTTGTACAAAGGGAATATGAAAAATAAAAGAATAAAACACACAATAGTGTAATATATCAAAGAAAAAGTGAAATAAAGTGAATGAATTGTGCCAAGTGGCCACTCACATTCGTCTGAGCAACTACTTGCTCAGGGATATCAGCATAAGGGAGCCCAGGGAAAGGGTTAATGATGTTCCGTCACTTCATCCATGAAGACTCCACAAAACACATGAGGAAGAAGGAAGGCAAGGATATTAATGAACACTGTTTAATATGTAATACAAATAAAACATAGAATTCTTACAGTTAAAATCTGAAGAGTCCTCAATTTCATTAAAAGCAGTAAAAATGGTAAAAATCCTTGAAAAAGAGTCCAGTGTTGCACATCCCTTGTTTCCTATAGCACACAACGCGTTTCTCCTCTTTGGTGAGGCTTTTTCAAGTGTCCTCATGTGTTCTCAGCTGGGTCCTTAAATAGTGTGTCGCATAATTGATCCTCATCTGTCTCCCACCTGTTGCGTGTCTCCGTTGCCATGGAGACAAGTTTTTTCGTCTCCTCCCTTCATTTCTGATTGGTCCTGCTGTCACACCCCCTTCTCTCTGCCTGACTGGGCTAAATGTCTCAGCAGAAACGGAGAGACATGCAGTGTGGAAGATAAGGGGGAGTGGTTATATAACAATGTTAGGATAGGCAGAGGTAAGATCTCAGTATTGCTTTCAGCAGATAGGCAGACAATAGCAAATGTAAACACCTTAAAAACGAAAAATCTTATACCAGCAGCACCAAGCATCTCCTATTCCATAACAAAGGAAAAAAGAGAAAGGAAAGACTTATATAAAGCTGCCCTTTGTATTGTTGTACTCACCACCCACATCCACTGATATTAAACAAGAAAGGGGGGGTGGGGGTGGGAAAGGCAGGGGGAGGGGCTGGATGCTGCTAGTGTCTCTGACAGTGTATGATAACTGATCAGAGACATGAGGTTCAGGAAGTTATACACAGTCCATAAAATCACTAACACATACTGATTGTTTATACAAAATATATATAAAGAGACATCTTCCAATTGACTCATAAAAAATTGAATAGGTCAAACTCTGCATTTAACCCCTTGGGTGCCAGGGTTTGTAGTTCGTATACCCATTTCATTTCGAGCTTACCCAGCTCTTTCCATGAATCTCCTCCTCTCCAATATTTTCTATATTTGGCTATAGCCAAAAAGCTCAGATCTTTTGGGTTATTACCATGCTCAAAGAAGTGTTTGGGGACACTATGGGTTAAGAGTTTATTGCGAATGTTACCACAATGTTCTCCTACCCTTGTCTTAATTTTCCTCGTGGTGCGACCCACATACTGGAGTCCACACGGGCACTCCAGCAGGTAGATCACCCCACTGGAATCACAGTTCATAAACTCCTTAATATCATAAGTCCTCCCCGTATGCTTGGAGGTAAAACTATTGATTTTTTTAGGTAGTTTCCTAGTCTGTCTGCACGCATTGCAGTTGTTGCACCTGTAAAACCCTGGGTTCTGACTCAAGAAAGTGTTATTCTTCTTTTTATTAATATTTTCCCTGGTAAAGCTGGATGTTATACACCTTTTGATGGAGGGGGCTCCCCGAAATATAATTTTTGGTTTATCGGGGATGATCTCTTTCAGGATATCATCCTTTTTTAAAATCGACCAATGTTTGTTTATAATTTTTCTTAACTCCTTATTTTTGTTATTATAATCAAGGATTATTGGTAGGGCGATTTCTTTATCTTGGTTATCCTGTTTCTCCTTATATTTAAGAAGGGAGTCTCTTTCTACTGATCTTACTGCATTAAAAGCCTTCTCTATATTATGTTCCGAATAATCTTTATCCAGAAAGCGTTTCTTTAGCAGATTTAATTGTTCATCAAACACGGTGTCCTCTGTGCAATTACGTTTTAGTCTAATGGCTTGATTTTTTGGGATGTTTTCTAGCCAAGGTGAGTAGTGTCCACTATCTCTACCTATGAAACTATTTACGTCCACTTGCTTAAAGAAGGTTTTGGTTTTAATGCTCATGTTCTCTATGTAGATCTCAAGATCCAAAAAATTTACTTTTTGATCGTCAGACTCGGTATTCAATTTAATGCCCCAATCATTAGTATTGAGATAATTCAGGAACTTCATTAGTTCCAATTTATCCCCCTTCCAAATAAAAAACAGGTCATCTATATACCTGTGATAGGATACCAAATTTGATCCCCAGCCATGCTCGGACCATACATACTCCTGTTCCCACTCCGCCATAAAGAGATTGGCATAGCTGGGGGCGAATTTCGTTCCCATGGCTGTTCCTCGTCTCTGCAGAAAGAAGCCATCTCCAAACCAGAAAAAATTATTATGGAGTATAAGGTCTATTCCAGACACCACAAACTTTATAAAGTCTTCTTCAAGCAGTTTGCTATCTAACAGTGCTTTCTCTATAGCTCCACAGCCTTTAGCGTGGTCAATAATAGTGTACAGAGATGTCACGTCACTTGTGACCAACACCATTCCCTCTTCCCATGTTACAGTTTTGAGAGTATTCAAAATACTTGTGGTGTCCTTTAGATATGATGGGACTTTTTTTTACAAAGGGTTGTAGGATCAAATCTATATATTCTGAGAGATTGCAATATAATGATCCCACACCCGAGACAATCGGTCTCCCTGGTGGATTTAATACATCTTTATGTATTTTGGGAAGGAAGTAAAACACTGGGATGATTGGATGGATATTATTAATGTAGTTAAATTCATCCTTCCCTAGGAAACCTTTTCTCTTCCCTTCATCTAGGAATCTAGTTAACTTTTTCTTTTGATCCAGGGTGGGGTCACTTTTGAGGCGTGTATACACGTCCGTATCACTAAGCTGCCGATGTGCTTCCTTCAGGTAAAATTCCTTAGACATGATCACTATACCTCCTCCTTTGTCTGCTGGTTTAATAACCAAGCGTTCATCTTTTCTCAAAGCTCCCAGGGCCTCTCTCTCTGCCCTCGTGAAGTTGGTATGGTCAAGTTTATGGTATTTAACCTTTTCTATATCTTCCATAACCAACTTCTCGAAAACTTCTAATGGGCCAGATTTACAGGCGGTTGGGTAAAACGTGGACCGATTTTTAAGAGGGGTTTTGTTCACACTTATAGGAATCTTATTATTTTCTCTACTGGGGTTCATGTTTCTTTGTTGTTTCCCTATAAAGAACCTCTTTAGTGTTGCTTTCCTTACAAACCTATTAATGTCTATAAAAGTGTCAAATTTATTCAGGGTGCGCGTGGGGGCATATTTCAGACCTTTACTTAAAACTTTATTTTGGATCTCACTCAGCTGGATGCCAGAGATATTAAAAATTCCATTTGTGTCTATCGTCTGTATAAGTTTTCCCTTCTTCTTGTGTAATCCTCCTCTCTTACCTCTATATCTCCTGACCTCTGGTTTTTGTATCTTAGGGATTTTTCTCTCTCTCTTTCTCTCCATGACGGTCTTCCCTTCGTTTTCCATAGGTGATCCCTCTGGCCCCACCCTAAAAAATGATGGTGGTCTCCTACTTGTTTTACATTCTCCCTTTCCTCTATTCCAGTAGCTAGGGGTTTGAACATATTGGTCAAACTGAGTGGGGAATTCCCATTGTTCAATGGGCTCCTATCCTCTCCCATTTTTCTCTTTGATTTAACCTTCTCCCATTTATTAAACATTTTTTTGTTGTTGTTCCCCTCATTCCTAGGGGATATAGGGATTTTATCAAACTTCTTTGAGAAAGTTCTTATTCTTTCATTCAAATAATCGCCCTTATCTCTCCGATATTTTTTAATCTTAATTTTCTTTACTTCCTCCTCAATCCTGCTAGCTCGAACCTTCGTTCTTTCTGTGTACTCTCCAAACTCAGGGAGAATCTCACATGGGGACAAAAGGTCGCATTTCTTCTCTATTTCTTTTTTAATATCTATTAGGGTCCTTTCTCGAATCATGATAATAAAACCCATTAGTTCAAACGAGCAGTGGTCCAAGATATTATCCCACTGTTTGGTGAGGGAAGGATCTTCTACCTCAATAGAGAGTGTTTTAAAAATCCTCAGACCCCTCGGGATCATTTTCTCACTCAAATACTTTTTAAGGGTGGCAATTTCCCATTTAGTTCTTATTTCCTTAATTAAGAGTTTTTCAAGAGTCTGAAACTCATCATTCAGACAAATGTGGTCTGTCCCTTCTTCAGACCCTTCAAAATCATCATCAAATAGTACATCTAAATTAGTGCATAAATCGTGACGAAAATCAAGTAAAGACATAGTGAATGTTGTGCACAAAAAAGGCTGCTGCAATCTACGTGAAACAATAAAATCAATACAAAACACAAAGTGTAGACTGCTGCGCCTGTATGTAAACGGGTATGCAGCACTCGGGCACCGCTAGTGTCTCACTTCTAGCAAAATAAATACAATACAAAGAAAAACGTGACCAGTGCGCTTCAACCAACACTACACACACTTATATTTACCCTTAGAACAAGTATGTATCTTGCAGTGTTGTACAAAGGGAATATGAAAAATAAAAGAATAAAACACACAATAGTGTAATATATCAAAGAAAAAGTGAAATAAAGTGAATGAATTGTGCCAAGTGGCCACTCACATTCGTCTGAGCAACTACTTGCTCAGGGATATCAGCATACGGGAGCCCAGGGAAAGGGTTAATGATGTTCCGTCACTTCATCCATGAAGACTCCACAAAACACATGAGGAAGAAGGAAGGCAAGGATATTAATGAACACTGTTTAATATGTAATACAAATAAAACATAGAATTCTTACAGTTAAAATCTGAAGAGTCCTCAATTTCATTAAAAGCAGTAAAAATGGTAAAAATCCTTGAAAAAGAGTCCAGTGTTGCACATCCCTTGTTTCCTATAGCACACATATATATGATATCATGATGAGATGATGATGATATCATGATGAGATAATGATGAGATGATGATGATATCATGATGAGATGATAATGATATCATGATGAGAAGATGATGATATCATAATGAGATGATGATATCATCATGAGATGATGATATCATGATGAGATGTAATGATGACATCATGATGATGATGATGATATCATGATGAGATGATGATGATGATGATATTATGATGAGATGATGATGATGATGATGATATCATGATGATGATTTCATGATGAGATGATGCTGATGATGATGATATCATGATGAGATGATGATGATGATGATGATATTATGATGAGATGATGATGATATCATGATGATATGATGAGATGATGATGATATCATGATGATGATATCATGATGAGATGATGATGATGATGATATCATGATGAGATGATGATGATATCATGATGAGATGATGATGATATCATGATGAGATGATGATATCATGATGAGATGATGATGATATCATGATGAGATGATGATGATGATGATATCATGATGAGATGATGATGATGATATCATGATGAGATGATGATGATGATGATGATATCATGATGAGATGATGATGATGATGATGATATCATGGTGATGATATCATGAAGAGATGATGATGATGATATCATGATGAGATGATGATGATGATGATGATATCATGATGAGATGATGATAATGATGAGGATATCATGATGATGATATCATGATGAGATGATGATGATGATATCATGATGAGATGATGATGATGATGATATCATGATGAGATGATATCATGATGAGATGATATCATGATGAGATGATGATGATATCATGATGAGATGATGATGATGATAATGATGATGATATCATGATGAGATGATGATGATGACGATAAATGATAGCATGATGAGATGATGATGATTATATCATTATGAGATGATGATGATATCATGATGAAATGATGATGATGATATCATGATGAGATGATGATGATGATGAGATGATGATATCATGATGATGATATCATGATGAGATGATGATGATGATGATATCATGATGAGATGATGATGATGATGATGATATCATGGTGATGATATCATGAAGAGATGCTGATGATGATGTCATGATGAGATGATGATGATGATGATGATATTATGATGAGATGATGATGATGATGATGATATCATGATGATGATTTCATGATGAGATGAAGATGATGATGATGATATCATGATGAGATGATGATGATGATGATGATGATATTATGATGAGATGATGATGATATCATGATGATATGATGAGATGATGATGATATCATGATGATGATATCATGATGAGATGATGATGATGATATCATGATGAGATGATGATGATGATATCATGATGAGATCATGATGATGATATCATGATGAGATGATGATGATGATATCATGATGAGATGATGACAATGATAGCATGATGAGATGATGATGATGATGATGATATCATGATGATATCATAATGAGATGATGATGATATGATGATATCATGATGAGATGATGATGATGATATCATGATGAGATGATGATGATATCATGATGAGATGATGATGCTGATGAAATTATGATGAGATGATGATGATATCATGATGAGATGATGATGATATCATGATGAGATGATGATATCATGATGAGATGATGATGATATCATGATGAGATGATGATGATGATGATATCATGATGAGATGATGATGATGATATCATGATGAGATGATGATGATGATGATGATGATGATGATATCATGATGATGATATCATGAAGAGATGATGATGATGATATCATGATGATGATGATGATGATGATATCATGATGAGATGATGATAATGATGAGGATATCATGATGATGATATCATGATGAGATGATGATGATGATATCATGATGAGATGATGATGATGATGATATCATGATGAGATGATATCATGATGAGATGATATCATGATGAGATGATGATGATATCATGATGAGATGATGATGATGATAATGATGATGATATCATGATGAGATGATGATGATGACGATAAATGATAGCATGATGAGATGATGATGATTATATCATTATGAGATGATGATGATATCATGATGAAATGATGATGATGATATCATGATGAGATGATGATGATGATGAGATGATGATATCATGATGATGATATCATGATGAGATGATGATGATGATATCATGATGAGATGATGATGATGATGATGATGATGATATGATGATGATGATGATATCATGATGAGATGATGATATCATGATGAGATGATGATGACGGCATCATGATGAGATGATGATGATATCATGATGAGATGATGATGATATCATGATGAGATGATGATGATGATATCATGATGAGATCATGATGATGATATCATGATGAGATGATGATGATGATATCATGATGAGATGATGATGATGACGATAAATGATAGCATGATGAGATGATGATGATTATATCATTATGAGATGATGATGATATCATGATGAAATGATGATGATGATATCATGATGAGATGATGATGATGATGAGATGATGATATCATGATGATGATATCATGATGAGATGATGATGATGATATCATGATGAGATGATGATGATGATGATGATGATGATGATATGATGATGATGATATCATGATGAGATGATGATATCATGATGAGATGATGATATCATGATGAGATGATGATGACGGCATCATGATGAGATGATGATGACGGCATCATGATGAGATGATGATGATATCATGATGAGATGATGATGATATCATGATGAGATGATGATGATGATATCATGATGAGATCATGATGATGATATCATGATGAGATGATGATGATGATATCATGATGAGATGATGACAATGATAGCATGATGAGATGATGATGATGATGATATCATGATGATATCATAATGAGATGATGATGATATGATGATATCATGATGAGATGATGATGATGATATCATGATGAGATGATGATGATATCATGATGAGATGATGATGCTGATGAAATTATGATGAGATGATGATGATATCATGATGAGATGATGATGATATCATGATGAGATGATGATATCATGATGAGATGATGATGATATCATGATGAGATGATGATGATGATGATATCATGATGAGATGATGATGATGATGATATCATGATGAGATGATGATGATGATGATGATGATGATGATATCATGATGAGATGATGATGATGATGATGATATCATGATGATGATATCATGAAGAGATGATGATGATGATATCATGATGAGATGATGATGATGATGATGATATCATGATGATGATATCATGAAGAGATGATGATGATGATATCATGATGAGATGATGATGATGATGATGATATCATGATGAGATGATGATAATGATGAGGATATCATGATGATGATATCATGATGAGATGATGATGATGATATCATGATGAGATGATGATGATGATGATATCATGATGAGATGATATCATGATGAGATGATATCATGATGAGATGATGATGATATCATGATGAGATGATGATGATGATAATGATGATGATATCATGATGAGATGATGATGATGACGATAAATGATAGCATGATGAGATGATGATGATTATATCATTATGAGATGATGATGATATCATGATGAAATGATGATGATGATATCATGATGAGATGATGATGATGATGAGATGATGATATCATGATGATGATATCATGATGAGATGATGATGATGATATCATGATGAGATGATGATGATGATGATGATGATATGATGATGATGATATCATGATGAGATGATGATATCATGATGAGATGATGATATCATGATGAGATGATGATGACGGCATCATGATGAGATGATGATGATATCATGATGAGATGATGATGATATCATGATGAGATGATGATGATATCATGATGCTGATGATGATGATGATATCATGATGCGATGATGATGATATCATGATGAGATGATGATGATATCATAATGAGATGATGATGATATCATGATGAGTTGATGATATCATGATGAGATGATGATGATGATATCATGATGAGATGATGATGATATCATGATGAGATGATGATGATTATATCATGATGAGATGATGATGATGATATAATGAAATGATGATGATGATGATATCATGATGAGATGATGATGATATCATGATGAGATAATGATGAGATGATGATGATATCATGATGAGATGATAATGATATCATGATGAGAAGATGATGATATCATAATGAGATGATGATATCATCATGAGATGATGATATCATGATGAGATGTAATGATGACATCATGATGATGATGATGATATCATGATGAGATGATGATGATGATGATGATGATGATATTATGATGAGATGATGATGATGATGATGATATCATGATGATGATTTCATGATGAGATGATGATGATGATGATGATATCATGATGAGATGATGATGATGATGATGATATTATGATGAGATGATGATGATATCATGATGATATGATGAGATGATGATGATATCATGATGATGATATCATGATGAGATGATGATGATGATATCATGATGAGATGATGATGATATCATGATGAGATGATGATGATATCATGATGAGATGATGATATCATGATGAGATGATGATGATATCATGATGAGATGATGATGATGATGATATCATGATGAGATGATGATGATGATATCATGATGAGATGATGATGATGATGATGATATCATGATGAGATGATGATGATGATGATGATATCATGGTGATGATATCATGAAGAGATGATGATGATGATATCATGATGAGATGATGATGATGATGATGATATCATGATGAGATGATGATAATGATGAGGATATCATGATGATGATATCATGATGAGATGATGATGATGATATCATGATGAGATGATGATGATGATGATATCATGATGAGATGATATCATGATGAGATGATATCATGATGAGATGATATCATGATGAGATGATGATGATATCATGATGAGATGATGATGATGATAATGATGATGATATCATGATGAGATGATGATGATGACGATAAATGATAGCATGATGAGATGATGATGATTATATCATTATGAGATGATGATGATATCATGATGAAATGATGATGATGATATCATGATGAGATGATGATGATGATGAGATGATGATATCATGATGATGATATCATGATGAGATGATGATGATGATGATATCATGATGAGATGATGATGATATCATGATGAGATGATGATAATGATGATGATATCATGAAGATGATATCATGATGAGATGATGATGATGATGATATGATGATGATATCATGATGATGATGATGATGATGATGATGATGATATCATGATGATGATATCATGATGAGATGATGATGATGATGATGATGATGATATCATGATGATGATATCATGATGAGATGATGATGATGATGATATGATGATGATGATGATGATGATGATGATGATAGCATGATGAGATGATGATGATGATATCATGATGAGATGATGATGATATCATGATGAGATGATGATAACGATAGCATGATGAGATGATGATGATGATGATGATGATGATGATGATGATGATAATGATAGCATGATGAGATGATGATGATGATATCATGATGAGATGATGATAACGATAGCATGATGAGATGATGATAATGATAGCATGATGAGATGATGATGATGATATCATGATGAGATGATGATAATGATAGCATTATGAGAGGATGATGATGATGATGATATCATGATGAGATGATGATGATGATATCATGATGAGATGATGATGATGATATCATGATATGATGATGATGATATTATGATGATAATATGATGATGATATCATGATGATATGATATGATGATGATGATGATGATGATGATATCATGATGAGATGATGATGATGATGATATCATGATGAGATGATGATGATATCATGATGAGATGATGATAATGATATCATGATGAGATGATGATGATGATGATGATATGATGAGATGAAGATGATTATATCATGATGAGATGATGATGATGATGATGATGATGATGATATCATGATGAGATGATGATGATGATATCATGATGAGATAATGATGAGATGATGATGATGATATCATGATGAGATGATGATATCATGATGAGATGATGATGACATCATGATGAGATGATGATATCATGATGAGACGATGATGATGATATCATGATGATGATATCATGATGAGATGATGATGATGATATCATGATGAGATGATGATAATGATGATGATATCATGAAGATGATATCATGATGAGATGATGATGATGATATCATGATGAGATGATGATATGATGATGATTATGGTGATGATGATGATAATGATAGCATGATGAGATGATGATGATATCATGATGAGATGATGATGATATCATGATGAGATGATGATAATGATAGCATGATGAGATGATGATGATGATGATGATGATGATGATGATAATGAAAGCATGATGAGATGATGATGATGATATCATGATGAGATGATGATGATATCATGATGAGATGATGATAATGATAGCATGATGAGATGATGATGATGATATCATGATGAGATGATGATAATGATAGCATGATGAGATGATGATGATGATGATATCATGATGAGATGATGATATCATGATGATGATATCATGAGATGATGATGATATCATGATGAGATGAAGATAATGATAGCATGATGAGATGATGATGATATCATGATGATGATATCACGATGAGATGATGATGATGATAGCATGATGAGATGATGATATCATGATGAGATGATGATGATGATAATGATGATGATATCATGATGATGATATCATGATGAGATGATGATAATGATAGCATGATGAGATGATGATTATATCATGATGAGATGATGATGATGATATCATGATGAGATGATGATGATGATATCATGATGAGATGATGATGATATCATGATGAGATGATGATGATGATGAAATTATGATGAGATGATGATGATATCATGATGAGATGATGATGATATCATGATGAGATGATGATATCATGATGAGATGATGATGATATCATGATGAGATGATGATGATGATATCATGATGAGATGATGATGATGTTATCATGATGAGATGATGATGATGATGATGATGATATCATGATGAGATGATGATGATGATGATGATATCATGATGATGATATCATGATGATGATATCATGAAGAGATGATGATGATGATATCATGATGAGATGATGATGATGATGATGATATCATGATGAGATGATGATAATGATGAGGATATCATGATGATGATATCATGATGAGATGATGATGATGATATCATGATGAGATGATGATGATGATATCATGATGAGATGATGATGATGATGATATCATGATGAGATGATATCATGATGAGATGATATCATTATGAGATGATGATGATATCATGATGAGATGATGATGATGATAATGATGATGATATCATGATGAGATGATGATGATGACGATAAATGATAGCATGATGAGATGATGATGATTATATCATTATGAGATGATGATGATATCATGATGAAATGATGATGATGATATCATGATGAGATGATGATGATGATATCATGATATGATGATGATGATATCATGATGAGATGATGATATCATGATGAGATGATGATATCATGATGAGATGATGATGACGGCATCATGATGAGATGATGATGATATCATGATGAGATGATGATGATATCATGATGAGATCATGATGATGATATCATGATGAGATGATGATGATGATATCATGATGAGATGATGACAATGATAGCATGATGAGATGATGATGATGATGATGATGATGATGATGATGATGATGATAATGATAGCATGATGAGATGATGATGATGATATCATGATGAGATGATGATGATATCATGATGAGATGATGATAATGATAGCATGATGAGATGATGATGATGATGATAATGATAGCATGATGAGATGATGATGATATCATGATGAGATGATGATGATGATGATGATATCATGATGATGATATCATGAAGAGATGATGATGATTATATCATGATGATGATGATGATGATAATGATAGCATGATGAGTTGATGATGATGATGATGATGATGATGATGATAATGATAGCATGATGAGATGATGATGATGATATCATGATGAGATGATGATGATATCATGATGAGATGATGATAATGATAGCATGATGAGATGATGATGATGATATCATGATGAGATGATGATAATGATAGCATTATGAGAGGATGATGATGATGATGATATCATGATTATGAGTTGATGATGATGATTTCATGATGAGATGATGATGATGATATCATGATATGATGATGATGATATTATGATGATAATATGATGATATCATGATGATATGATATGATGATGATGATGATGATAATGATAGCATGATGAGATGATGTTGATGATATCATGATGAGATGATGATGATATCATGATGAGATGATGATAATGATAGCATGATGAGATGATGATGATGATATCATGATGAGATGATGATAATGATAGCATTATGAGAGGATGATGATGATGATGATATCATGATTATGAGATGATGATGATGATATCATGATGAGATGATGATGATGATATCATGATATGATGATGATGATATTATGATGATAATATGTTGATGATATCATGATGATATGATATGATGATGATGATGATGATGATGATGATGATATCATGATGAGATGATGATGATGATGATGATATCATGATGAGATGATGATGATATCATGATGAGATGATGATAATGATATCATGATGAGATGATGATGATGATGATATCATGATGAGATGATGATAATGATATCATGATGAGATGATGATGATGAAGATGATGATATGATGAGATGAAGATGATTATATCATGATGAGATGATGATGATGATGATATCATGATGAGATGATGATGATGATGATATCATGATGAGATAATGATGAGATGATGATGGTGATGATGATATCATGATGAGATGATGATATCATGATGAGATGATGATGACATCATGATGAGATGATGATATCATGATGAGACGATGATGATGATATCATGATGAGATGATGATGATGATATCATGATGAGATGATGATAATGATGATGATATCATGAAGATGATATCATGATGAGATGATGATGATGATATCATGATGAGATGATGATATGATGATGATGATGATGATGATGATGATGATGATGATAATGATAGCATGATGAGATGATGATGATGATATCATGATGAGATGATGATGATATCATGATGAGATGATGATAATGATGGCATGATGAGATGATGATGATGATGATAATGATAGCATGATGAGATGATGATGATGATATCATGATGAGATGATGATGATATCATGATGAGATGATGATAATGATAGCATGATGAGATGATGATGATGATATCATGATGAGATGATGATAATGATAGCATTATGAGAGGATGATGATGATGATGATATCATGATTATGAGTTGATGATGATGATTTCATGATGAGATGATGATGATGATATCATGATGAGATGATGATAATGATAGCATGATGAGATGATGATGATGATATCATGATGAGATGATGATAATGATAGCATTATGAGAGGATGATGATGATGATGATATCATGATTATGAGATGATGATGATGATATCATGATGAGATGATGATGATGATATCATGATATGATGATGATGATATTATGATGATAATATGATGATGATATCATGATGATATGATATGATGATGATGATGATGATGATGATATCATGATGAGATGATGATGATGATGATGATGATGATATCATGATGAGATGATGATGATATCATGATGAGATGATGATAATGATATCATGATGAGATGATGATGATGATGATATCATGATGAGATGATGATAATGATATCATGATGAGATGATGATGATGAAGATGATGATATGATGAGATGAAGATGATTATATCATGATGAGATGATGATGATGATGATATCATGATGAGATGATGATGATGATATCATGATGAGATAATGATGAGATGATGATGGTGATGATGATATCATGATGAGATTATGATATCATGATGAGATGATGATGACATCATGATGAGATGATGATATCATGATGAGACGATGATGATGATATCATGATGAGATGATGATGATGATATCATGATGAGATAATGATGAGATGATGATGGTGATGATGATATCATGATGAGATTATGATATCATGATGAGATGATGATGACATCATGATGAGATGATGATATCATGATGAGACGATGATGATGATATCATGATGAGATGATGATGATGATATCATGATGAGATGATGATAATGATGATGATATCATGAAGATGATATCATGATGAGATGATGATGATGATATCATGATGAGATGATGATATGATGATGATGATGATGATGATGATGATGATGATGATGATGATAATGATAGCATGATGAGATGATGATGATGATATCATGATGAGATGATGATGATATCATGATGAGATGATGATAATGATAGCATGATGAGATGATGATGATGATGATAATGATAGCATGATGAGATGATGATGATGATATCATGATGAGATAATGATGAGATGATGATGGTGATGATGATATCATGATGAGATGATGATATCATGATGAGATGATGATGACATCATGATGAGATGATGATATCATGATGAGACGATGATGATGATATCATGATGAGATGATGATGATGATATCATGATGAGATGATGATAATGATGATGATATCATGAAGATGATATCATGATGAGATGATGATAATGATAGCATGATGAGATGATGATGATGATATCATGATGAGATAATGATGAGATGATGATGGTGATGATGATATCATGATGAGATGATGATATCATGATGAGATGATGATGATATCATGATGAGATGATGATAATGATAGCATGATGAGATGATGATGATGATGATAATGATAGCATGATGAGATGATGATGATGATATCATGATGAGATGATGATGATATCATGATGAGATGATGATAATGATAGCATGATGAGATGATGATGATGATATCATGATGAGATGATGATAATGATAGCATTATGAGAGGATGATGATGATGATGATATCATGATTATGAGTTGATGATGATGATTTCATGATGAGATGATGATAATGATAGCATGATGAGATGATGATGACATCATGATGAGATGATGATATCATGATGAGACGATGATGATGATATCATGATGAGATGATGATGATGATATCATGATGAGATGATGATAATGATGATGATATCATGAAGATGATATCATGATGAGATGATGATGATGATATCATGATGAGATGATGATATGATGATGATGATGATGATGATGATGATGATGATGATAATGATAGCATGATGAGATGATGATGATGATATCATGATGAGATGATGATGATATCATGATGAGATGATGATAATGATAGCATGATGAGATGATGATGATGATGATAATGATAGCATGATGAGATGATGATGATGATATCATGATGATGATGATGATATCATGATGAGATGATGATGATGATATCATGATGAGATGATGATATCATGATGAGATGATGATGATATCATGATGAGATGATGATAATGATAGCATGATGAGATGATGATGATGATGATAATGATAGCATGATGAGATGATGATGATGATATCATGATGAGATGATGATGATATCATGATGAGATGATGATAATGATAGCATGATGAGATGATGATGATGATATCATGATGACATGATGATAATGATAGCATTATGAGAGGATGATGATGATGATGATATCATGATTATGAGTTGATGATGATGATTTCATGATGAGATGATGATGATGATATCATGATGAGATGATGATAATGATAGCATGATGAGATGATGATGACATCATGATGAGATGATGATATCATGATGAGACGATGATGATGATATCATGATGAGATGATGATGATGATATCATGATGAGATGATGATAATGATGATGATATCATGAAGATGATATCATGATGAGATGATGATGATATCATGATGATGATATCATGATGAGATGATGATGATATTATGATGATGATATCATGATGATGATATCATGATGATGAGATGATGATGATGATGATATCATGATGATGATATCGAGATGATGATAATGATAGCATGATGATGATATCATGATGATGATATCATGAGATGATGATGATGATATCATGATGATGATATCATGATGAGATGATGATATCATGATGATGATATCATGAGATGATGATGATATCATGATGATGATATCATGATGAGATGATGATAATGATAGCATGATGAGATGATGATGATATCATGATGATGATATCACGATGAGATGATGATGATGATAGCATGATGAGATGATGATATCATGATGAGATGATGATGATGATAATGATGATGATATCATGATGATGATATCATGATGAGATGATGATAATGATAGCATGATGAGATGATGATTATATCATGATGAGATGATGATGATGATATCATGATGAGATGATGATGATATCATGATGAGATGATGATGATGAAATTATGATGAGATGATGATGATATCATGATGAGATGATGATGATATCATGATGAGATGATGATGATATCATGATGAGATGATGATGATGATATCATGATGAGATGATGATGATGATATCATGATGAGATGATGATGATGATGATATCATGATGAGATGATGATGATGATGATATCATGATGATGATATCATGATGATGATGATGATGATGATATCATGATGAGATGATGATGATGATGATGATATCATGATTAGATGATGATGATGATGATGATATCATGATGATGATATCATGATGAGATGATGATGATGATATCATGATGAGATGATGATGATGATGATGATGATGATGATGATGATATCATGATTAGATGATGATGATGATGATATCATGATGATGATATCATGATGAGATGATGATGATGATATCATGATGAGATGATGATGATGATGATATCATGATGAGATGATGATGATGATGATATCATGATGAGATGATGATGATGATATCATGATGATATGATGATGATGATGATGATGATGATGATGATGATGATGATATCATGATGAGATGATGATGATGATGATGATATCATGATGATGATATCATGAAGAGATGATGATGATGATATCATGATGAGATGATGATGATGATGATGATATCATGATGAGATGATGATAATGATGAGGATATCATGATGATGATATCATGATGAGATGATGATGATGATATCATGATGAGATGATGATGATGAAGATATCATGATGAGATGATATCATGATGAGATGATATCATGAGGAGATGATGATGATATCATGATGAGATGATGATGATGATGATAATGATGATGATATCATGATGAGATGATGATGATGACGATAAATGATAGCATGATGAGATGATGATGATTATATCATTATGAGATGATGATGATATCATGATGAAATGATGATGATGATATCATGATGAGATGATGATGATGATGAGATGATGATATCATGATGAGATGATGATATCATGATGAGATGATGATGATATCATGATGAGATGATGATGATGATGATGATGATGATATCATGATGATGATATCATGATGAGATGATGATGATGATATGATGATGACGATGATGATGATAATGATAGCATGATGAGATGATGATGATGATGATGATGATGATGATGATAATGATAGCATGATGAGATGATGATGATGATATCATGATGAGATGATAATGATAGCATGATGAGATGATGATGATGATGATGATGATGATGATGATGATGATAATGATAGCATGATGAGATGATGATGATGATGATATCATGATGAGATGATGATGATATCATGATGAGATGATGATAATGATAGCATGATGAGATGATGATGATGATGATATCATGATGAGATGATGATGATATCATGATGAGATGATGATAATGATAGCATGATGAGATGATGATGATGATATCATGATGAGATGATGATAATGATAGCATGATGAGATGATGATGATGATATCATGATGAGATGATGATAATGATAGCATGATGAGATGATGATGATGATATCATGATGATGATATCATGATGAGATGATGATGATGATGATGATGATATTATGATGATGATATTCTAGAGCATAACTTTTTTTGGTTTGAGGGAGTTTTTTACTTGCAATGTAAAGGAACAGCGATGGGGACCAGGGTCGCCCCCAGCTATGCAAATATATTTATGGGAAATTGGGAGGACCAGTATGTGTATGAACATGGCTGGTGTCACACGCCAGGAGGAAGCCCAAATAGCGGCGAAACGCGTAGCGTGCCTACCTATACTGCCATTTTTCGATTTTATATTGTCAATTTGTAAACTCCCTCTGGATCTGCCTTTTGTTGGACTGGTCTTTTGGATTTTGTCCCCCATTTGGATTTTTTGCTGGCACAGAAGGAACATCTGACATCTACAACTATATATGTAAGATGCTATTATATTTTATTAAATTTCTACCTTTTACTATCTAATATACCATCTCTTCATCTTGTTTCATTGCCTGGGAACGTGAGATTGAGAAGAGAGGAGATATCTCTACAAGAGATAGATGAGCCATCTTTTTCTACACTGTTTGTGAGTGCAATTACCCACACTGCAACAGCACTGTTTACATTTACTGTATTACACTATGTCTATTTGTCTTTTTCTGTCCCCTTATATATATATTGGGAGACACTGAAGACCTCCATTATACTGCACTGAACCAACAGTTTTTTCAGGCAAATATTACATTTTCTCCTATATAATTTTATACACTGTCTGGTGGATTTTACTTAGCGCACCAATCACACCGATTTGTTTGGGTTATATGTTTTATATATAGAAGAAGGCCTTCTAAAAACTAAAACCTTCTTTAAACAGGTAGACACAAATAGTTTCATTGAATCCAACAGTTGCCATTATCCACCATGGCTGAAAGGGGTTCCAAAGAGCCAATGCATAAGACTGAGAAGAAATTGTACAGATCTTGACATGTATCAACAACAAGCCCACATTCTCAAACAAAGATTTGAGGAGAAAGGCTATGAACTCCCAACTTTAGACAAAGCTATAACAAATGCCAAATTAATAGAGAGAGATACACTTCTGCAACCCAAGAATAGAACAGAAAGCTCTAAGACGCCCAAGGTCCCTCTAATCTTCGATTATAATAATAAATCGACACATATGAAACGAATAATTAAAAAACATTGGGATATTCTATTAAAAGATGATACTTTAAAAAATTTAATACCTGAAAAACCCAGAATAGTTTTTAGAGGAGCCCCGAACTTAAAAAGGAAATTAACAAAGAGCTTCTTTGAAAAAGAAAAAAAGAAAAATCCAACACACTTTATGACACAAAAAGCAGGTTTTTACGGATGTAAAGCCTGTGAAGCCTGTAAAGTCTCGGCATTACAGAAATACCCTATAAACAAGTATACATCTTTCTCTAATAAAAAAGAATTTTCCATTAAACAATTTCTAACATGCTCCTCCACAAATGTCATCTATCTTGCCGAATGCCCATGTGGGCTACAATATATCGGCAGAACATCAAGAACCCTCAAAAAAAGAATGGGTGAGCATGTTAGAAACATTAGGAAAGGCATTACCCAGCACGCCCTCTCCAAACATTTTCTAGAAAAGCACAACAAGAACCCAAAAGGTCTTAAATTTTGGGCAATTGACAAGGTAAAAAAATATTGGAGGGGAGGGGATAACATCAAAGAAATGGGAAAGATCGAAATGAAATGGGTGTTTAACATAGATACCCTCCTTCCAAAGGGTCTCAATGCAGACTTCGATAGGCATAATTTTTTGTAAAATAAGCCCCCAATTTCTCTCTTTGGCTCTTTCTATCTTCCCTGCGTGTTAAGATATACATATGATTTATGTGGGGTTTTGATGTGCATATGTACGTTAGCTTTAAGCTCACTACAATATGGTTACAAGACAATACATAATATAACCCCATTTGGCAATGTAAGGTTGATGTTAGAAAATGTCCATAATATATACAGTAAACACTCCTATTTTATATATATATATATATATTTTTATATTTTTCAGCTTTTTATATATATTTTTATAACTATTAATAATAATCTTATTTTTATATAAAGATATTTATAATATATCTTTGTTGCATATATATGCATATAGCAAAAAGCTAAAGTACATTATGCTTTTTAAATAAGAACATTAAGTCTTCAGGTAGACTGTAAAATCGTTTTTCTCTTTCCTATGCATATTCTATGTGTTTATTATGTTGCCAACCAAGCCAACCAAATGGCCGACGGCCGAATCTCGCGATGTTTTGGAAGAAGATCACGCGCGGCGACGGAGTCGCCATGACGTCACGCACCCGGAAGTAAAGCCCGCGATTTTCGGATATTTAAGGAATTCACATAGTACAGTGGTCACACGCCAGGAGGAAGCCTGAGAAAAGGCGAAACGCGTTGCGTGACCCACTGTACACCACTGATTGATCTTAATCCAGTTCCAGCCTTGCTGAAAAGTTTTGGATTTTCTCTAACTGCAGACCTGTGGACTATTTTGCTGCCTGAAAAGGAAGATCTGCAGCGCTGTTTTTACCATTCCATATATGTAAGATACTATGTTTTATTAAAGCTTTTTGTATTTTATCATATACTGATTTTATCTTCACTTCTTTGCCATCATACCTACATATGGTCACTGAGTAAGAAGAATCGAAGGAATCATCTCATTTGGATCAGATAAGCTCTTTTTCTTATCCACTTTTGTGAGTGCAATTCACCACCTCACTTTATAAGTTTCTACACTGAATATAGAGTTGCACTATGTTCTTTGTTTTTTTCTCTGTCTCCCTATGTTCCGAGCCTGATGAGATCACCTATATCCTCAGCTTGTGAAGTTGACTGATTTTTAAGGCAATTATACGTTTTTTGTCATATACATATTTCTGTGAGTGTAAGACCTCCAGCGCACCTATCACCCTTGTTTGCTGTTTATGATGATGATATCATGATGATGATATCATGATGATGATATCATGATGAGATGATTATGATGATGATATCATGATGATGATATCATGAGATGATGATGATGATGATATCATGATGATGATAACATGATGATGATATCATGATGAGATGATGATATCATGATGATGATATCATGAGATGATGATGATATCATGATGAGATGATGATAATGATAGCATGATGAGATGATGATGATATCATGATGATGATATCACGATGAGATGATGATGATGATAGCATGATGAGATGATGATATCATGATGAGATGATGATGATGATAATGATGATGATATCATGATGATGATATCATGATGAGATGATGATGATATTATGATGATGATATCATGATGATGATATCATGAAGAGATGATGATGATGATATCATGATGAGATGATGATGATGATGATGATATCATGATGAGATGATGATAATGATGAGGATATCATGATGATGATATCATGATGATGATATCATGATGAGATGATGATGATATCATGATGAGATGATGATGATGATGATATCATGATGAGATGATATCATGATGAGATGATATCATGATGAGATGATGATGATATCATGATGAGATGATGATGATGATAATGATGATGATATCATGATGAGATGATGATGATGACGATAAATGATAGCATGATGAGATGATGATGATTATATCATTATGAGATGATGATGATATCATGATGAAATGATGATGATGATATCATGATGAGATGATGATGATGATGAGATGATGATATCATGATGAGATGATGATATCATGATGAGATGATGATGATATCATGATGATGATGATGATGATGATGATATCATGATGATGATATCATGATGAGATGATGATGATGATATGATGATGATGATGATGATGATAATGATAGCATGATGAGATGATGATGATGATGATGATGATGATGATGATGATGATAATGATAGCATGATGATGATATCATGATGAGATGATTATGATGATGATATCATGATGATGATATCATGAGATGATGATGATGATGATATCATGATGATGATAACATGATGATGATATCATGATGAGATGATGATATCATGATGATGATATCATGAGATGATGATGATATCATGATGAGATGATGATAATGATAGCATGATGAGATGATGATGATATCATGATGATGATATCACGATGAGATGATGATGATGATAGCATGATGAGATGATGATATCATGATGAGATGATGATGATGATAATGATGATGATATCATGATGATGATATCATGATGAGATGATGATAATGATAGCATGATGAGATGATGATTATATCATGATGAGATGATGATGATGATATCATGATGAGATGATGATATCATGATGAGATGATGATGATATCATGATGAGATGATGATGATGATGAAATTATGATGAGATGATGATGATATCATGATGAGATGATGATGATATCATGATGAGATGATGATATCATGATGAGATGATGATGATATCATGATGAGATGATGATGATGATGATATCATGATGAGATGATGATGATGATATCATGATGAGATGATGATGATGATGATGATGATGATGATATCATGATGAGATGATGATGATGATGATGATATCATGATGATGATATCATGATGATGATATCATGAAGAGATGATGATGATGATATCATGATGAGATGATGATGATGATAGCATGATGAGATGATGATGATGATATCATGATGAGATGATGATAATGATAGCATTATGAGAGGATGATGATGATGATGATATCATGATTATGAGTTGATGATGATGATTTCATGATGAGATGATGATGATGATGATATGATATGATGATGATGATATTATGATGATAATATGATGATGATATCATGATGATATGATATGATGATGATGATGATAATGATAGCATGATGAGATGATGATGATGATATCATGATGAGATGATGATGATATCATGATGAGATGATGATAATGATAGCATGATGAGATGATGATGATGATATCATGATGAGATGATGATAATGATAGCATTATGAGAGGATGATGATGATGATGATATCATGATTATGAGATGATGATGATGATATCATGATGAGATGATGATGATGATATCATGATATGATGATGATGATATTATGATGATAATATGATGATGATATCATGATGATATGATATGATGATGATGATGATGATGATGATATCATGATGAGATGATGATGATGATGATATCATGATGAGATGATGATGATATCATGATGAGATGATGATAATGATATCATGATGAGATGATGATGATGATGATATCATGATGAGATGATGATAATGATATCATGATGAGATGATGATGAAGATGATGATATGATGAGATGAAGATGATTATATCATGATGAGATGATGATGATGATGATGATGATGATGATGATGATGATATCATGATTAGATGATGATGATGATGATGATATCATGATGATGATATCATGATGAGATGATGATGATGATATCATGATGAGATGATGATGATGATGATATCATGATGAGATGATGATGATGATGATATCATGATGAGATGATGATGATGATATCATGATGAGATGATGATGATGATGATGATGATATCATGATGAGATGATGATGATGATGATGATATCATGATGATGATATCATGAAGAGATGATGATGATGATATCATGATGAGATGATGATGATGATGATGATATCATGATGAGATGATGATAATGATGAGGATATCATGATGATGATATCATGATGAGATGATGATGATGATATCATGATGAGATGATGATGATATCATGATGAGATGATATCATGATGAGATGATATCATGATGAGATGATGATGATATCATGATGAGATGATGATGATGATAATGATGATGATATCATGATGAGATGATGATGATGACGATAAATGATAGCATGATGAGATGATGATGATTATATCATTATGAGATGATGATGATATCATGATGAAATGATGATGATGATATCATGATGAGATGATGATGATGATGAGATGATGATATCATGATGAGATGATGATATCATGATGAGATGATGATGATATCATGATGAGATGATGATGATGATGATGATGATGATGATGATATCATGATGATGATATCATGATGAGATGATGATGATGATATGATGATGACGATGATGATGATAATGATAGCATGATGAGATGATGATGATGATGATGATGATAATGATAGCATGATGAGATGATGATGATGATATCATGATGAGATGATAATGATAGCATGATGAGATGATGATGATGATGATGATGATGATAATGATAGCATGATGAGATGATGATGATGATATCATGATGAGATGATGATGATATCATGATGAGATGATGATAATGATAGCATGATGAGATGATGATGATGATATCATGATGAGATGATGATAATGATAGCATTATGAGAGGATGATGATGATGATGATATCATGATTATGAGTTGATGATGATGATTTCATGATGAGATGATGATGATGATATCATGATATGATGATGATGATATTATGATGATAATATGATGATGATATCATGATGATCTGATATGATGATGATGATGATAATGATAGCATGATGAGATGATGATGATATCATGATGAGATGATGATGATATCATGATGAGATGATGATAATGATAGCATGATGAGATGATGATGATGATATCATGATGAGATGATGATAATGATAGCATTATGAGAGGATGATGATGATGATGATATCATGATTATGAGATGATGATGATGATATCATGATGAGATGATGATGATGATATCATGATATGATGATGATGATATTATGATGATAATATGATGATGATATCATGATGATATGATATGATGATGATGATGATGATGATGATGATGATGATGATATCATGATGAGATGATGATGATGATATCATGATGAGATGATGATGATATCATGATGAGATGATGATAATGATATCATGATGAGATGATGATGATATCATGATGAGATGGTGATAATGATATCATGATGAGATGATGATGAAGATGATGATATGATGAGATGAAGATGATTATATCATGATGAGATGATGATGATGATGATATCATGATGAGATGATGATGATGATATCATGATGAAATAATGATGAGATGATGATGGTGATGATGATATCATGATGAGATGATGATATCATGATGAGATGATGATGACATCATGATGAGATGATGATATCATGATGAGACGATGATGATGATATCATGATGATGATATCATGATGAGATGATGATGATGATATCATGATGAGATGATGATAATGATGATGATATCATGAAGATGATATCATGATGAGATGATGATGATGATATCATGATGAGATGATGATATGATGATGATGATGATGATGATGATGATGATGATGATGATAGCATGATGAGATGATGATGATATCATGATGAGATGATGATGATATCATGATGAGATGATGATAATGATAGCATGATGAGATGATGATGATGATATCATGATGAGATGATGATAATGATAGCATGATGAGATGATGATGATGATGATATCATGATGATGATATCATGATGAGATGATGATGATATTATGATGATGATATCATGATGATGATATCATGATGATGATATCATGATGATGAGATGATGATGATGATGATATCATGATGATGATATCGAGATGATGATAATGATAGCATGATGATGATATCATGATGATGATATCATGAGATGATGATGATGATATCATGATGATGATATCATGATGATGATATCATGATGAGATGATGATATCATGATGATGATATCATGAGATGATGATGATATCATGATGATGATATCATGATGAGATGATGATAATGATAGCATGATGAGATGATGATGATATCATGATGATGATATCACGATGAGATGATGATGATGATAGCATGATGAGATGATGATATCATGATGAGATGATGATGATGATAATGATGATATCATGATGATGATATCATGATGAGATGATGATAATGATAGCATGATGAGATGATGATTATATCATGATGAGATGATGATGATGATATCATGATGAGATGATGATGATATCATGATGAGATGATGATGATGATGATATCATGATGAGATGATGATGATATCATGATGAGATGATGATGATATCATGATGAGATGATGATATCATGATGAGATGATGATGATATCATGATGAGATGATGATGATGATATCATGATGAGATGATGATGATGATATCATGATGAGATGATGATGATATCATGATGAGATGATGATGATATCATGATGAGATGATGATATCATGATGATGATATCATGAAGAGATGATGATGATGATATCATGATGAGATGATGATGATGATGATATCATGATTAGATGATGATGATGATGATGATATCATGATGATGATATCATGATGAGATGATGATGATGATATCATGATGAGATGATGATGATGATGATGATGATGATATCATGATTAGATGATGATGATGATGATGATGATATCATGATGATGATATCATGATGAGATGATGATGATGATATCATGATGAGATGATGATGATGATGATGATGATATCATGATGAGATGATATCATGATGAGATAATGATGATGATGATATCGTGATGAGATGATGATGATGATGATATCATGATGATGATGATGATGATATCATGATGATGATGATGATGATTATGATGATATATACAAATAAAGAACAATAAGTGCGCTTGGAGCAAACTGTGATAAAAAAATATATGTGATAAACACAATAAATATATATATATAACACCTTATAGGTGACAATGTGAAATAATATCCTGAGGAATCAGGAGGAAGCTTTGATCCCCCTCAAGGGGATGCACTCACAGGATGGCTGGATAATAGTTGCACTTCAAGGGTAAGGTGTCGTTTTGTAGGATCCTGCTGTGGCTAATCTGCTTAGATTTTAGCTCAGGAACAGAAACAACAGATATCCAATTAGTGTGTAACATATACAGACTTTTAATAAAAAGAAGTATCTGCTTACATGGAAGTTTTCTCTGTCAAACGTAGTGGGCGCCACACAGCTGCAGGAGAAATCTTGTCCAGTAAGTATCAAAAAATAAAAGATGTGGAATAAAAATATACACAATATATGTACATAAAGAACAGCAGGGTGAGTCCAATCCGCTACGCGTTTCACCCTTTGTGGGCTTCTACCAGGCGCCTGGTAGAAGCCCACAAAGGGTGAAACGCGTAGCGGATTGGACTCACCCTGCTGTTCTTTATGTACATATATTGTGTATATTTTTATTCCACATCTTTTATTTTTTGATACTTACTGGACAAGATTTCTCCTGCAGCTGTGTGGCGCCCACTACGTTTGACAGAGAAAACTTCCATGTAAGCAGATACTTCTTTTTATTAAAAGTCTGTATATGTTACACACTAATTGGATATCTGTTGTTTCTGTTCCTGAGCTAAAATCTAAGCAGATTAGCCACAGCAGGATCCTACAAAACGACACCTTACCCTTGAAGTGCAACTATTATCCAGCCATCCTGTGAGTGCATCCCCTTGAGGGGGATCAAAGCTTCCTCCTGATTCCTCAGGATATTATTTCACATTGTCACCTATAAGGTGTTATATATATATATTTATTGTGTTTATCACATATATTTTTTTATCACAGTTTGCTCCAAGCGCACTTATTGTTCTTTATTTGTATATATTGTCTGTTTTTGTGTGGTTTAGGGATACACTGCCTAAGTGCTGCTAGAGTTGTGATTGCAGCGCTGGGTTCACTTTTTTAATTTGATGATTATGATGATATCATGATGAGATGATATCATGATGATGATGATGATGATGATATCATGATGAGATGATATCATGATGAGATGATATCATGATGATATGATGATGATATCATGATGAGATAATGATGATGATGATGATATCATGATGAGATGATGATGATGATATCATGATGATGATGATGATGATTATGATGATATCATGATGAGATGATATCATGATGAGATGATGATGATATCATGATGAGATAATGATGATGATGATGATGATGATGATATCATGATGAGATGATGATATGATGATGAGATGATTATGATGATATGATGAGATGATGATGGTATCATGATGAGATGATGATGATGATGATGATGATGATGATATCATGATGAGATGATGATATCATGATGAGATGATGATGATGATGATGATATCATGATGATGATTTCATGATGAGATGATGATATCATGATGATGATATCATGATGAGATGATGATGATGATATCATGATGAGATGATGATGATGATATCATGATGAGATGATGATGATGATGATATCATGATGATGATATCATGATGAGATGATGATGATGATAATGATGATGATATCATGATGAGATGATGATGATGACGACGATAATGATAGCATGATGAGATGATGATGATTATATCATTATGAGATGATGATGATATCATGATGAGATGATGATGATGATATCATGATGAGATGATGATGATGATGAGATGATGATATCATGATGAGATAATGATGATATAATGATGAGATGATGATATCATGATGAGATAATGATGATATAATGATGAGATGATGATATCATGATGAGATGATGATATCATGATGAGATGATGATGATATCATGATGAGATGATGATGATGATGATGATATCATGATGAGATGATGATGATATCATGATGAGATGATGATGATATCATGATGAGATGATGATGATGATGATGATATCATGATGAGATTGATGATGATATCATGATGAGATGATGATAATATCATGATGAGATAATGATGAGATGATGATGATGATGATGATGATGATGATGATGATGATATCATGATGAGATGATGATGATATCATAAATGCAAAAAAGGTGTTCCCAGCGCTGTATTCGTGATTTTAGCAGCACTTTGACGGTGTGTCCCTATTTCACACCAGTAGGTACAACATAAAGTAAAAAATGACAGAATAGTGCGCTTTAAAACAAACTGTGGTAAAAAAGATCCGTAGGAGAATATTCTCAGAATGTTTGGAATACAGAGAATAATTATTGATACACTCACAAACACTTTGTAGGTAGGAGGTATATATAGAGCAATTTTCAACTTCAGCTGTTTTTCTTCAGTGTTGAAAGCTCAAAAGAAACATGACCATAAAGTATCCAATTAGTGGAATGCAACAATAACATTTAATAGGAAACAAATATCTGCTTACATGTAGGATTGCTGCAACAAGCACAGTGGGTGCCACACGGCCGTCAACAGTCTCTTTATAGTAGAAGATAATGATTTTCCAGCATTAGCCACAGGATACAAGTCGTAAAAAATGAAGGTATAAAAACAAGGGGATTGCAGGGTGAGTCCAGGACGCTACGCTTTTCGCCTAATACAATGGCTTCAACTCGGCGTCTGGACTCCCTGTAAAAAAAATGCGCTTTTATTTTCAAATGACAGCCCATTAGAATCAAAATCCCGCCTCTCGCGGGATTCTGACTTAGAAAAAAACAGTTCGTATATTCCGAATGTAATAGGTCTCCTCAAGGTTCGTATATATTGCGAGCCTGTTCGGTTTAACTTAAAATGCTATGAAGCCTTCGACTTACAGTTCATATTGCGAGCCTGTTCGGTTTAATATTGAAGTCGACTTACAGTTCGTATTAGTTGTTCGGTTTATCTTCTCTGTGTTCAACTTTAAAGCCGAAGATTCAGTGCGTTCTTTCATTCAAGTTACTGACGCCGAAGAGTATAATACGAACAAAAGTCCATTCAGATAATCCTCTATGTTCGTATTATATCATGTCACATATTCTTTTGGAGGCAAATTCAAAAGTCCATTGCTATTACATCTAAAAAGAGGGGTCTTAACACAACGTTAAACTATACATGTAAATACAGCATCAAATAAATTTAATATCAAGATACAAAATTAGATATTACCTTTTGAGAGTACAAATATCTGTATGTTAGTAAAAAAGGTAAAAAGAATTAATACAATAAGGAATTTATTAATAATATATAAAAGTACTAAAAAATTCATGATATTAATTAAAAAAATACATGATACTAATTAGTAAAAAATATGATATTAACATAGTAACATAGTAACATAGTAATTTAGGTTGAAAAAAGACACAAGTCCATCAAGTTCAACCCTTCTACCTATCATTACAGCTTTTGATCCAAAAGAAGGCAAAAAACCCCTAAGGAAGCTATTTCGAATTTTGCCTCCTGGGGGAAAAAATTCCTTCTTGACTCCAAGAGGCAATCAGATTTCTCCTTGGATCAATAAGCTCTTTTATTAATGCTTATTCTATTATTAATAGCCCTGTATGTTCTGCTTTCCTAAAAAAACATCCAAACCATTTTTAAATGCATCTATTGTGGTTGCTAGCACTACCTCTCTTGGCAGTGAGTTCCATAACTTTATTGTCCTAACCGTAAAGAATCCCTTCCTTTGCTGTCTATGAAATCTTTGCTCTTCCAGTCTGAGGGGGTGACCTCTTGTTCTTTGTACCTTTTTGTTAATGAACAGGTCACTGGAGAGCTCTTTATATTGGCCCTGCAAATATTTATATAATGTTATCATATCCCCTCTGAGACGCCTTTTTTCTAACGAATATAAATTCAATTTTTTAAGTCTCTCTTCATAACTAAGATCCTCCAAACCCCTTATTAATTTTGTAGCTCTCCTTTGCACTTTTTCTAGTTCCTTAATATCCTTTTTAAGGACTGGTGCCCAGAACTGTACTGCATATTCAAGGTGAGGTCTTACCATTGATTTGTAAAGAGGCAAGATGATATCCTCCTCCCGTGAATCTATACCTCGTTTTATACATGCCAATATCTTATTGGCCCTTGCAGCTGCCGACTGGCATTGGGCACTGTTGCCAAGTTTGTTGTCTATAATTATTCCTAAATCCTTTTCATTAGTAGTTTTTCCCAGGGAAAAACCATTTAACGTATATGTTGCTTTGTTATTATTTTTCCCATAATGCATAACTTTACATTTGTCTATATTGAACCTCATTTGCCACTTTACTGCCCAGTCCCCCACTCTGTCCAAATCTTCCTGTAAAGAAAAAACATCAAGATTAGTCTTTATTGCCTTACCTAATTTAGTGTCGTCCGCAAACACGGAGACATGGCTCTCAGCACAATGTGGCAGATCATTAATAAACAAATTAAAAAGAAGAGGGCCCAAAACAGACTCCTGAGGTACTCCGCTTAATACCCTTGTCCAATTTGAGAATTTTCCATTTACAACAACCCTTTGTGTTCTATCTTTTAGCCAATTTTCAATCCACATACACACATTTGCCCCCAAACCTATTTCTCTCAATTTGTAGAGTAACCTTTTGTGTGGAACTGTATCAAATGCTTTCGCAAAATCCAAATAGATCACATCAACTGCCACACCTAGATCTATATTTTTACTGACTTCTTCATAGAATGTTATTAAGTTTGTTTGACAAGACCTGTCTTTCACAAAACCATGTTGACTTTTACTAATTATATTCTGGTTCAAGATGTATTCTTGAGTGTATACCTTTAGCAATCCTTCAAATAGTTTCCCCACTACAGATGTCAAGCTCACTGGCCTATAATTACCTGGCAGAGATTTTGATCCCTTTTTAAATATTGGAATGACATCCGCCTTTCGCCAGTCTGTTGGCACTGTACCTGAACTGAATGAATCCCTAAAGATCATGAATAGTGGTCTGGCCAGAATTATGCTTAACTCTCTAAGTACCCTTGGGTGTATACCATCTGGTCCTGGGGCCTTGTCTATCTTAACAGAGTGTAATTGCTTAAGCACTTTTTCCTGTGTCAGCCAATCCCATGTTTGCGGCGAATGTCCCATAACTTCCTGTAGCAGGGGCTCGTCCATCTGCTCTTCCTTAGTATAAACAGAAGAAAAAAAAGTATTTAAAATGTCTGCTTTCTCTCTGTCCTCACTTACCAAATTTCCCATTTGGGATAACAAGGGCCCAACATTTTCCCTCTTTAGCTTTTTTCCATTTATATATTTATAAAACATTTTGGGGTTAGTTTTACTCTCCTTGGCAACCCTTTTCTCATTTTCCAATTTAGCCATTTTAATTGCCTTTTTGCAGGCTTTGTTGGCCTCTTTGTACTCTATAAATGATAATGCTGATCCCGTGTTTTTATAATGTTTGAATGCCATTTTCTTGTTTTGTACTTCCTGTTTCACGTTACCTGTAAGCCACATTGGTTTCGATTTGTGTCTTTTGCATTTGTTTCCCAAAGGTATATATTGGGATGTGTACTTTTGTAATGTGTGCTTAAAGGCATTCCACTTGTCTTCTGTGTTTAGTCCAGAAAACAATCGTTCCCAGTCTAAATGTTCAATCGATGCCCTTAGTCCATCAAAGTTAGCCCTTCTAAAATTAAGTGTTTTGGTGGCGTATTTACCAATTTGCTTTTTTGCATTAATCTCAAATGAGACCATATTATGGTCACTATTCCCCAAGTGTTCTCTTATTTGGATGTTTGAGATAAGCTCTTCATTGTTTGTTATTACCAAATCCAGACAGGCATCCATTCTAGTTGGGGTGTCTACTAATTGTGCCATAAATTTGTTATTAAGCAGGTCCAGAAACTTGCTGCCCCTAGCTGAACTAGTTGTACCACACTTCCAATCTATACCTGGGTAATTAAAATCTCCCATGATTAGAACTTCATTCATATTTGCAGCCTTTTCAATTTGTAATAAAAGCTGATCTTCTCCATCAATGCTAATATTTGGTGGCTTGTAGCATACACCTACAAGTAATGTGCGATTCTTTTTAGCGTCTAAGCTAATCTCCACCCACAGTGTCTCCACATCAGTTCCAGTTACATCATGTACACCTTCTTTAATACTGGGATTTAATTTAGGATTTACATACAGACAAATCCCTCCCCCTTTTCTATTTACTCTGTCCTTTCTAAAAAGTGAGTAACCTTGTAAATTAACTGACCAGTCGTGGGTCTCATCCCACCACGTTTCTGTGATTCCGATTAAATCATACTGTTCAGCACTTACCAGTATCTCCAGCTCACCCATTTTGTTTGTCAAGCTTCTTGCATTTGCTAAAAGACATTTGAGATTACTACCCATTTTCTGTTTAGTTGACAAACACTTAATGTGTGCATAGACCTCCCTTTGGTCTATGTTAACCCCACCACTGCTTTCCTCCTCTCCCATAGCTAGACCCACCTTCCAATCTACCCTAGCTACCATTGCTTCTTTTTGATCTTGACCCTCCCCCCCAGAGCTTAGTTTAAAAGCTCATCTAATCCTATAGCCATCCTCGCCCCTAATACTGCAGCCCCCTCATCATTGAGGTGCAGCCCATCCCGTCCAAAGAGTCTGTAACCGACTGCAAAGTCTGCCCAGTGCTCCAAGAACCCAAATCCCTCTTGCTTGCACCACCTTCGCAACCACGCATTAATCTCCCTAAGCTCCCGCTGTCTCCCTGACGTAGCGCGTGGTACTGGTAATATTTCCGAGAATATTTCCTTGGAGGTCCTTTCCTTTAGCTTCTTTCCTAGTTCCCTAAAATCATTTTTAAGGACCCCCCACCTACCATTTACTTTGTCATTAGTACCAATGTGTACTATGACCGCTGGATCATGCCCAGCCCCTCCCAATAATCTGCCTACCCGTTCCGCAACATGCCGAACCCGAGCACCCGGGAGACAACATACAGTTCGATATTGTACAATCAAATTATGGTATATAGGTAAAATCACATAAAATTATATAAATCGAAATCTGCATTCAGCCCTTTTGGTTTTAAAGTAGCCATATTAAAAACCCATTTCATTTCGTGTTGTCCTATATTTATAATATTATCTCCACCTCTCCAATATTTTTTAACTTTTTCTATGGCACAAAATTTCATTCCTTTCGGATTTTTTTGATGAAAATCTAAAAAGTGTTTTGAGAGACTATGGGTGGTTAGACCATTCTTTATGTTTCTCACGTGCTCTTCTATTCTTTTCTTTAATTGTCTTGTCGTTCGACCTATATATTGAAGGCCGCATGGGCACTCTATAAGATATATGACATTGACTGAAGAGCAAGTGATGAAACTACGTATGTCAAATTTTTTATTATTGTTTGTGGAGCTAAATTCAGTAATGGGGTATTTCTGTTTTACAGTTTTGCAGCCTATGCAATTTAAACAACCATAAAAACCAGATTTCCTTGTAAGGAAATGACTGGGAGCTATTGTGGTATTTGTTAGTTCACTAGTGTAGTTTGTAGTGAGTTTTTGTTTTAGGTTAGGTGCTTCTCTAAAGACCACTATGGGGGCTTCGGGTATAATTTCTTTAAGTATCTCATCTTTTTGTAGAATTTTCCAATGTTTTTTAATGATTTTCTTTATACTTTGTGATTTATTGTTATAATTAAAAATTATAGGGATCTTAGAATGGAAAGTATTTTTTTCTTTTTTATTCTTATATGTAAGAAGATGGTTTCTATCTGCTTCTGCTATTTCTGAGATAGTTGAATCAATACTGCCTAAATCGTAGCCTTTTTCTATAAATTTTTCTTTAAGTATATTAGCCTGGTCGTTGTATTGATGTAGGTCTGTGCAATTCCTTCTAATTCTGGAAAATTGGCTTTTAGGTATGCCTTTCAGTCAGGTAGGATGATGGCAACTTGATTTCTCAATGAAATTGTTGGCATCAACTTTTTTGAAATGGTTTTTTGTTTTTATGTGTCCATTTTCTATAAAGATATCCAAATCCAAAAAGGTGATACATTCTTTATTGTAGGTTGTGTTAAGAACAATATTGTTATTATTTGTATTAAGATAATTTAAGAAAATCTTTAAATCATTTTCCTCTCTTTTCCATATAAATATTATATCATCTATATATCTGTGATAGAGGACCAAATTCGCCTGCCAGTCATGCCCACTCCAGATATGTTTGTTTTCCCAATGGGACATAAATAGGTTGGCATAACTGGGGGCGAACTTACTCCCCATGGCGGTCCCTGTACATTGAAGGTAATATGAATTCATGAACCAGAAAAAATTATGGTTTAAAATTATTTCAATACCTTTTATTACGTAGTCGATTTGATCTTTTTTTAGAGTGTTTTTTTCTTCTAGAATATTTCTCACGGCTTCACATCCTTGTTTGTGGTCTATGATCGTGTACAAAGAGGTAACGTCACTTGTGACCAAAAAATAATCGTCTTCCCATATGCAATTTTTTAACATGTTTAGAACACTAATTGTGTCTTTAAGATAGGATTTACTTTCTTTTACCTAGGGTTGTAGGATGTGGTCTAAATATTCCGATAGATTCGAAAAAATAGAATCTACACCAGACACTATGGGTCGGCCTGGAGGATTGTTGAGATCCTTATGAATTTTGGGTAGAAAATAAATAACTGGAATTTTTGGAGATGTGACATTAATATATTCATACTCCTGTTTCGACAGGTAATTATTTTCTTTGCCTTTGTCTAAATAGCTCGTAAGGACTTTCTTAAAATCATTTGTAGGATCTCTTTTAAGTTTTATATATGTAGTTTCCTGTTCCAATTGCCTATAAGCTTCTTTAATGTAATTTTCTCTAGATAGTATCACTATACCCCCCCCTTTTATCTGCTGGTTTTATGACCAAATCTTGGTCTTCTTTGAGCATTTTTAGAGTAGTGAGTTCCTTTTTAGTCATGTTGTTGTGATCATATTTTGAAGTTTCAAAATACCTTGTTTTTATACCTTCATTTTTTACTACTTGTATCCTGTGGCTAATGCTGGAAAATCATTATCTTCTACTATAAAGAGACTGTTGACGGCCGTGTGGCGCCCACTGTGCTTGTTGCAGCAATCCTACATGTAAGCAGATATTTGTTTCCTATTAAATGTTATTGTTGCATTCCACTAATTGGATACTTTATGGTCATGTTTCTTTTGAGCTTTCAACACTGAAGAAAAACAGCTGAAGTTGAAAATTGCTCTAAATATACCTCCTACCTACAAAGTGTTTGTGAGTGCATCAATAATTATTCTCTGTATTCCAAACATTCTGAGAATATTCTCCTACTGATCTTTTTTACCACAGTTTGTTTTAAAGCGCACTATTCTGTCATTTTTTACTTGATGATGATATCATGATGATGATGCTGATGATATCATGATGAGATGATGATAATGATAGCATGATGAGACAATGATAATGATAGCATGATGAGATGATGATGATGATGATATCATGATGAGATGATGATGATATCATGATGATGATTTCATGATGAGATGATGATATCATGATGAGATGATGATGATGATGATATCATGATGATGATTTCATGATGAGATGATGATATCATGATGAGATGATGATGATGATGATATCATGATGAGATGATGATGATGATATCATGATGAGATGATGATGATGATGATATCATGATGGTGATATCATGATGAGATGATGATGATGATGATAATGATAATGATATCATGATGAGATGATGATGATGACGATAATGATAGCATGATGAGATGATGATGATGATGATGATATCATGATGAGATGATGATGATGATATCATGATGAGATGATGATGATGATGATGATGATGATGATGATATCATGATGGTGATATCATGATGAGATGATGATGATGATGATAATGATAATGATATCATGATGAGATGATGATGATGATGACGATAATGATAGCATGATGAGATGATGATGATTATATCATTATGAGATGATGATATCATGATGAGATGATGATGATGATGATGATATCATGATCAGATGATGATATCATGATGAGATGATGATCATTATATCATGATGAGATGATGATGATGATGATGATGATGATGATGATATGATGAGATGATTGAAGATGATATGATGAAATGATGATGATGATGATATCATGATGAGATGATGATATCATGATGAGATAATGATGAGATGATGATGATGATGATATCATGATGAGATGATGATAATGATAGCATGATGAGACGATGATAATGATAGCATGATGAGATGATGATGATATCATGATGAGATGATGATGATATCATGATGAGATGATGATGATTATATCATGATGAGATGATGATGATGATATGATGAGATGATTGAAGATGATATGATGAAATGATGATGATGATGATGATGATATCATGATGAGATGATGATATCATGATGAGATAATGATGAGATGATGATGATGATGATGATGATGATGATGATGATATCATGATGATATGATAATGATATCATGATGAGAAGATGATGATATCATGATGAGATGATGATATCATAATGAGATGATGATATCATAATGAGATGATGATATCATAATGAGATGATGATATCATGATCAGATGATAATGATGATGATGACATCATGATGCGATGATGATGATATCATGATGAGATGATGATGATGATGATATCATGATGAGATGATGATGATATCATGATGATGATTTCATGATGAGATGATGATGATATCATGATGATGATTTCATGATGAGATGATGATATCATGATGATGATATCATGATGATGATATCATGATGAGATGATGATGATGATGATATCATGATGAGATGATGATGATGATATCATGATGAGGTGATGATGATGATGATGATGATGATGATGATGATGATATCATGATGGTGATATCATGATGAGATGATGATGATAATGATAATGATATCATGATGAGATGATGATGATGACGATAATGATAGCATGATGAGATGATGATGATTATATCATTATGAGATGATGATATCATGATGAGATGATGATGATGATGATGATGATGATGATGATGATATCATGATGATGATGATGATGATGAGATGATGATATCATGATGAGATGATGATGATATCATGATGAGATGATGATATCATGATGAGATGATAATGATAGCATGATGAGATGATGATGATTATATCATGATGAGATAATGATGAGATGATGATGATGATGATATCATGATGATGATATAATGAAATGATGATGATGATGATATCATGATGAGATAATGATGAGATGATGATGATGATATCATGATGAGATGATTATGATATCATGATGAGAAGATGATGATATCATGATGAGATGATGATATCATGATGAGATGATGATGATATCATGATGAGATTATGATGATGATATTATGATGATGATTTCATGATGAGATGATGATGATGATGATATCATGATGATGATGTCATGATGAGATGATGATGATGATGATATCATGATGAGATGATATCATGATGAGATGATGATGATGATATCATGATGATGATATCATGATGATGATTTCATGATGAGATGATGATGATGATGATAATGATGATAATGATAGCATGATGAGATGATGATATCATGATGAGATGATGATGATATCATGATGATATCATGATGAGATGATGAGAAAGATAGCATGATGAGATGACGATGATGATGATGATGATGATGATATCATGATGAGACTATGATAATGATAGCATGATGAGACGATGATAATGATAGCATGATGAGATGATGATGATATCATGATGAGATGATGATGATATTATGATGAGATGATGATGGTATCATAATGATGATATCATGATGAGATGATAATGATATCATAATGATGATATCATGATGAGATGATGATGATATCGTGAGATGATGATGATGATATCATGATGAGATGATGATGATGATATCATGATGATGATATCATGATGAGATGATGATGATATCATGATGAGATGATGATGATAATATCATGATGATGATATCATGATGATGATTTCATGAGATGATGATGATGATATCATGATGATGATATCATGATGAGATGATGATGATGATGATGATGATGATGATATCATGATGAGATGATGATGATGATGATATCATGATGAGATGATGATGATATGATGATGATGATATCATGATGAGATGATGATATCATGATGAGATGATGATGACGGCATCATGATGAGATGATGATGATATCATGATGAGATGATGATGATATCATGATGAGATGATGATGATATCATGATGCTGATGATGATGATATCATGATGAGATGATGATGATATGAGATGATGATATCATGATGAGATGGTAATGATGACATCATGATGAGATGATGATGATATCATGATGAGATGATGATGATGACGATGATGATATCTTGATGAGATGATGATGATGATGATATCATGATGATGATTTCATGATGAGATGATGATGATGATGATGATGATATCATGATGAGATGATGATGATGATGATATTATGATGAGATGATGATGATATCATGATGATATGATGAGATGATGATGATATCATGATGATGATATCATGATGAGATGATGATGATGATATCATGATGAGATGATGATGATGATATCATGATGAGATGATGATGATATTATGATGAGATGATGATGGTATCATAATGATGATATCATGATGAGATGATAATGATATCATAATGATGATATCATGATGAGATGATGATGATATCGTGAGATGATGATGATGATATCATGATGAGATGATGATGATGATATCATGATGATGATATCATGATGAGATGATGATGATATCATGATGAGATGATGATGATAATATCATGATGATGATATCGAGATGATGATAATAGCATGATGATGAAATCATGATGATGATTTCATGAGATGATGATGATGATATCATGATGATGATATCATGATGAGATGATGATGATGATGATGATGATGATATCATGATGAGATGATGATGATGATGATATCATGATGAGATGATGATGATATGATGATGATGATATCATGATGAGATGATGATATCATGATGAGATGATGATGACGGCATCATGATGAGATGATGATGATATCATGATGAGATGATGATGATATCATGATGAGATGATGATGATATCATGATGCTGATGATGATGATATCATGATGAGATGATGATGATATGAGATGATGATATCATGATGAGATGGTAATGATGACATCATGATGAGATGATGATGATATCATGATGAGATGATGATGATGATGATGATGATATCTTGATGAGATGATGATGATGATGATATCATGATGATGATTTCATGATGAGATGATGATGATGATGATGATGATGATATCATGATGAGATGATGATGATGATGATATTATGATGAGATGATGATGATATCATGATGATATGATGAGATGATGATGATATCATGATGATGATATCATGATGAGATGATGATGATGATATCATGATGAGATGATGATGATGATATCATGATGAGATCATGATGATGATATCATGATGAGATGATGATGATGATGATATCATGATGAGATGATGACAATGATAGCATGATGAGATGATGATGATATCATAATGAGATGATAATGATGATATCATGATGATATCATGATGAGATGATGATGATGATATCATGATGATATCATGATGAGATGATGATGATATCACGATGATATCATGATGAGATGATGATGATGATGATATCATGATGATGATTTCATGATGAGGTGATGATATCATGATGAGATGATGATATCATGATGAGATGATGATGATAATATCATGATGAGATGATGATGGTATTGTGATGAGATGATGATGATATCATGATGAGATGATGATGATATCATGATGAGATGATGATGAGATGATGATGAGATGATGATGAGATGATGATGATGATATCATGATGAGATGATAATGATATCATGATGAGAAGAAATGATATCATGATGAGATGATGATATCATAATGAGATGATGATATCATGATGAGATGGTAATGATGACATCATGATGAGATGATGATGCTATCATGATGAGATGATGATGGTGATGATGATATATTGATGAGATGATGATGATGATGATTTCATGATGATGATTTCATGATGAGATGATGATGATGATGATGATATCATGATGAGATGATGATGATGATGATATTATGATGAGATGATGATGATATCATGATGATATGATGAGATGATGATGATGATATCATGATGATGATATCATGATGATGATATCATGATGAGATGATGATGATGATATCATGATGAGATGATGTTGATGATATCATGATGAGATCATGATGAGATGATGATGATGATATCATGATGAGATGATGACAATGATAGCATGATGAGATGATGATGATGATGATATCATGATGATATCATAATGAGATGATAATGATGATATGATGATGATATCATGATGAGATGATGATGATATCATGATGATGATATCATGATGAGATGATGATGATGATATCATGATGAGATGATGATGATGATATCATGATGAGATCATGATGAGATGATGATGATGATATCATGATGAGATGATGACAATGATAGCATGATGAGATGATGATGATGATGATATCATGATGATATCATAATGAGATGATAATGATGATATGATGATGATATCATGATGAGATGATGATGATGATATGATGATGAGATGATGATGATGACGATAAATGATAGCATGATGAGATGATGATGATTATATCATTATGAGATGATGATGATATCATAATGAGATGATGATGATATCATGATGAGTTGATGATATCATGATGAGATGATGATGATATCATGATGAGATGATAATGATATCATGATGAGAAGATGATGATATCATGATGAGATGATGATGATGATGATGATGATAATGATATAATGAAATGATGATGATGATATCATGATGAGATGATGATGATATCATGATGAGATAATGATGAGATGATGATGATGATATCATGATGAGATGATAATGATATCATGATGAGAAGATGATGATATCATGATGAGATGATGATATCATAATGAGAGATAATTTTAACCTTCAACCTCCAAAGAATAAGAGATAATTTTTAGGGAATAACAGTGGAATTTAATATAAAGTGCATAAATATTATATTAAATTCCACTTTATATTAAATTCCACTGTTATTCCCTAAAAATTATCTCTTATTCTTTGGAGGTTGAAGGAATTCAGAAAGGAGCTGTTACGTTCATTTTATGTTGTCCCACCATAATAGGGACTATATGTGAGTGCTTTCTGCTTTTATACTTGCACTAATTTTATATTTGCATCACGGGGTATACATTGTTTATTTTGCACAGTAGGATCACTGTGCTATTGATATTATCACTTCACAGCACTTCTAGCGCACTGTCACTTTTTGTATCTTTTGTCTATGTACCCTGTTGCAGCATTTTGGGATAGCTGCTAGACAAGTTGCTGCTTGTGCTTAACTCTCTCTAGCGCCATCTACCTCAAAATCTATTTCCAATTCTTACTATTGATAATGATAGCATGATGAGATGATGATGATTATATCATTATGAGATGATGATATCATGATGAGATGATGATGATGATGATGATGATGATGATGATATCATGATGATGATGATGATGATGAGATGATGATATCATGATGAGATGATGATGATATCATGATGAGATGATGATATCATGATGAGATGATAATGATAGCATGATGAGATGATGATGATTATATCATGATGAGATGATGATGATGATGATGATGATATAATGAAATGATGATGATGATATCATGATGAGATAATGATGAGATGATGATGATGATGATATCATGATGAGATAATGATGATATGATGATGATGATATCATGATGAGATGATGATATCATGATGAGATGATGATGATATCATGATGAGATGATGATGATGATATCATGATGATGATTTCATGATGAGATGATGATGATGATGATATCATGATGATGATATCATGATGAGATGATGATGATGATATCATGATGAGATGATATCATGATGAGATGATGATGATGATATCATGATGATGATATCATGATGATGATATCGATGATGATGAGATGATGATGATGATGATAATGATGATAATGATATCATGATGAGATGATGATGATATCATGATGAGATGATGATGATATCATGATGATATCATGATGAGATGATGATGTTGATAGCATGATGAGACGACGATGATGATGATGATGTTGATATCATGATGAGATGATGATAATATCATGATGATATCATGATGAGATGATGATAAAGATAGCATGATGAGACGACGATGATGATGATGATGATGATATCATGATGAGATGATGATAATGATAGCATGATGAGACGATGATAATGATAGCATGATGAGATGATGATGATATCATGATGAGATGATGATGACATTATGATGAGATGATGATGGAATCATAATGATGATATCATGATGAGATGATAATGATATCATAATGATGATATCATGATGAGATGATGATGATATCGTGAGATGATGATGATGATATCATGATGAGATGATGATGATGATATCATGATGAGATGATGATGATGATATCATGATGATGATATCATGATGAGATGATGATGATATCATGATGAGATGATGATGATAATATCATGATGATGATATCGAGATGATGATAATAGCATGATGATGATATCATGATGATGATTTCATGAGATGATGATGATGATATCATGATGATGATATCATGATGAGATGATGATGATATCATGATGAGATGATGATGATATCATGATGAGATGATGATGATATCATGATGAGATGATGATGATATCATGATGAGATGATGATGATATCATGATGAGATGATGATGATATCATAATGAGATGATGATGATATCATGATGAGTTGATGATATCATGATGAGATGATGATGATATCATGATGAGATGATGATGATATCATGATGAGATGATGATGATTATATCATGATGAGATGATGATGATGATGATGATGATGATGATATAATGAAATGATGATGATGATGATGATATCATGATGAGATGATGATGATATCATGATGAGATGATGATGATATCATGATGAGATGATGATGATATCATAATGAGATGATGATGATATCATGAAGAGTTGATGATATCATGATGAGATGATGATGATATCATGATGAGATGATGATGATTATATCATGATGAGATGATGATGATTATATCATGATGAGATGATGATGATGATGATATAATGAAATGATGATGATGATGATGATGATATCATGACGAGATGATGATGATATCATGATGAGATAATGATGAGATGATGATGATGATATCATGATGAGATGATAATGATATCATGATGAGAAGATGATGATATCATGATGAGATGATGATATCATAATGAGATGATGATATCATGATGAGATGGTAATGATGACATCATGATGAGATGATGATGATATCATGATGAGATGATGATGATGATATCATGATGATGATTTCATGAGATGATGATGATGATATCATGATGATGATATCATGATGAGATGATGATGATAATGATATCATGATGAGATGATGATGATGATGATATCATGATGAGATGATGATGATGATGATGATGATGATATGATGATGATGATATCATGATGAGATGATGATATCATGATGAGATGATGATGACGGCATCATGATGAGATGATGATGATATCATGATGAGATGATGATGATATCATGATGAGATGATGATGATATCATGATGAGATGATGATGATATCATAATGAGATGATGATGATATCATGATGAGATGATGATGATATCATAATGAGATGATGATGATATCATGATGAGATGATGATGATGATGATGATATCATGATGATGATTTCATGAGATGATGATGATGATATCATGATGAGATGATGATGATGATATCATGATGAGATGATGATGATGATGATGATATCATGATGAGATGATGATGATGATGATGATGATGATGATATGATGATGATGATATCATGATGAGATGATGATATCATGATGAGATGATGATGATATCATGATGAGATGATGATGATATCATGATGAGATGATGATGATATCATGATGAGATGATGATGATATCATGATGAGATGATGATGATTATATCATGATGAGATGATGATGATGATGATGATGATATCATGATGAGATGATGATGATATCACGATGAGATGATGATGATATCATGATGAGATGATGATGATATCATAATGAGATGATGATGATATCATGATGAGTTGATCATATGATGAGATGATGATGATATCATGATGAGATGATAATGATATCATGATGAGAAGATGATGATATCATGATGAGATGATGATGATTATGATATAATGAAATGATGATGATGATGATGATATCATGATGAGATTATGATGATATCATGATGAGATAATGATGAGATGATGATGATGATATCATAATGAGATGATGATGATATCATGATGAGTTGATGATATTATGATGAGATGATGATGATATCATGATGAGATGATAATGATATCATGATGAGAAGATGATGATATCATGATGAGATGATGATGATGATGATATAATGAAATGATGATGATGATGATGATGATATCATGATGAGATGATGATGATATCATGATGAGATAATGACGAGATGATGATGATGATATCATGATGAGATGATAATGATATCATGATGAGAAGATGATGATATCATGATGAGATGATGATATCATAATGAGATGATGATATCATGATGAGATGGTAATGATGACATCATGATGAGATGATGATGATATCATGATGAGATGATGATGATGATGATGATGATATCATGATGGTGATATCATGATGAGATGATGATGATGATGATGATGATGATGATGATGTTGATGATGATGATGATGATAATGATATCATGATGAGATGATGATGATGACGATAATGATAGCATGATGAGATGATGATGATTATATCATTATGAGATGATGATATCATGATGAGAATATGATGATGATGATATCATGATGATGATGATGATGATGATGATGATGAGATGATGATATCATGATGAGATGATGATGATATCATGATGAGATGAGGATATCATGATGAGATGATAATGATAGCATGATGAGATGATGATGATTATATCATGATGAGATGATGATGATATGATGAGATGATGATGATGATGATGATGATATAATGAAATGATGATGATGATGATATCATGATGAGATAATGATGAGATGATGATGATGATATCATGATGAGATGATTATGATATCATGATGAGAAGATGATGATATCATGATGAGATGATGATATCATGATGAGATGATGATGATATCATGATGAGATGATGATGATGATATCATGATGATGATTTCATGATGATGATGATGATATCATGATGATGATATCATGATGAGATGATGATGATGATGATGATGATGATGATGATGATATCATGATGAGATGATATCATGATGAGATGATGATGATGATATCATGATGATGATATCATGATGATGATATCGATGATGATGAGATGATGATGATGATGATAATGATGATAATGATAGCATGATGAGATGATGATGATATCATGATGAGATGATGATGATATCATGATGATATCATGATGAGATGATGATAAAGATAGCATGATGAGATGACGCTGATGATGATGATGATGATATCATGATGAGATGATGATAATGATAGCATGATGAGACGATGATAATGATAGCATGATGAGATGATGATGATATCATGATGAGATGATGATGATATTATGATGAGATGATGATGGTATCATAATGATGATATCATGATGAGATGATAATGATATCATAATGATGATATCATGATGAGATGATGATGATATCGTGAGATGATGATGATGATATCATGATGAGATGATGATGATGATATCATGATGAGATGATGATGATGATGATATCATGATGATGATATCATGATGAGATGATGATGATATCATGATGAGATGATGATGATAATATCATGATGATGATATCGAGATGATGATAATAGCATGATGATGATATCATGATGATGATTTCATGAGATGATGATGATGATGATATCATGATGATGATATCATGATGAGATGATGATGATGAAATCATGATGAGATGATGATGATGATGATATCATGATGAGATGATGATATCATGATGAGATGATGATGACGGCATCATGAGGAGATGATGATGATATCATGATGAGATGATGATGATATCATGATGAGATGATGATGATATCATGATGAGATGATGATGATATCATAATGAGATGATGATGATATCATGATGAGTTGATGATATCATGATGAGATGATGATGATATCATGATGAGATGATGATGATATCATGATGAGATGATGATGATTATATCATGATGAGATGATGATGATTATATCATGATGAGATGATGATGATTATATCATGATGAGATGATGATGATTATATCATGATGAGATGATGATGATGATGATATAATGAAATGATGATGATGATGATGATATCATGATGAGATGATGATGATATCATGATGAGATAATGATGAGATGATGATGATATCATGATGAGATGATAATGATATCATGATGAGAAGATGATGATATCATGATGAGATGATGATATCATAATGAGATGATGATATCATGATGAGATGGTAATGATGACATCATGATGAGATGATGATGATATCATGATGAGATGATGATGATGATGATGATATCCTGATGAGATGATGATGATGATGATATCATGATGATGATTTCATGATGATGATGATGATGATGATGATATCATGATGAGATGATGATTATGATGATATCATGATGATGATTTCATGATGATGATGATGATATCATGATGAGATGATGATGATGAGATGATGATGATGAGATGATGATGATGATAATATCATGATGAGATGATGATGATGATGATGATGATGATGATGATGATGATATCATGATGAGATGATGATGATGATGATGATATAATGATGATGATATCATGATGAGATGATGATATCATAATGAGATGATGATGACGGCATCATGATGAGATGATGATGATATCATGATGAGATGATGATGATGATGATGATATCATGATGAGATAATGATGATATCATAATGAGATGATGATGATATCATGATGAGTTGATGATATCATGATGAGATGATGATGATATCATGATGAGATGATGATGATATCATGATGAGATGATGATATCATAATGAGATGATGATGATATCATGATGAGTTTATGATATAATGATGAGATGATGATGATATCATGATGAGATGATGATGATATCATGATGAGATGATGATGATTATATCATGATGAGATGATGATGATGATGATGATATAATGAAATGATGATGATGATATTATGATGAGATGATGATGTTATCATGATGAGATAATGATGAGATGATGATGATGATGATATCATGATGAGATGATAATGATATCATGATGAGAAGATGATGATATCATGATGAGATGATGATATCATAATGAGATGATGATATCATGATGAGATGATAATGATGACATCATGATGAGATGATGATGATATCATGATAAGATGATGATGATGATGATGATATCATGATGAGATGATAATGATGACATCATGATGAGATGATGATGATATCATGATAAGATGATGATGATGATGATATCACGATGAGATGATGATGATGATGATGATATCATGATGATGATTTTATGATGAGATGATGATGAAGATGATGATGATATCATGATGATGATATCATGATGAGATGATGATATTATGATGAAATGATGATGATGGCATCATGATTAGATGATGATGATATCATGATGAGATGATGATGATGATGATGATGATGATGATGATGATGATGATGATATCATGATGATGATATCATGATGATATTATGATGAAATGATGATGATGGCATCATGATTAGATGATGATGATATCATGATGAGATGATGATGATGATGATATCATGATGAGATGATGATGATGATGATGATGATGATGATGATGATATCAAGATGAGATAATGATGATGATGATATCATGATGATGATTTCATGATGAGATGATGATGATTATGATGATATCATGATGAGATGATGATGATGATATCATGATGATGATTTCATGATGAGATGATGATGATGATGATGATGATATCATGATGAGATGATGATGATGATGATGATGATGATATCATGATGTGATGATGATAATGATAGCATGATGAGATGATGATGATGATATCATGATGATGATTTCATGATGAGATGATGATGATGATGATGATGATATCATGATGAGATGATGATGATGATGATGATGAGATGATGATGATTATGATATAATGAAATGATGATGATGATGATGATATCATGATGAGATTATGATGATATCATGATGAGATAATGATGAGATGATGATGATGATATCATAATGAGATGATGATGATATCATGATGAGTTGATGATATTATGATGAGATGATGATGATATCATGATGAGATGATAATGATATCATGATGAGAAGATGATGATATCATGATGAGATGATGATGATGATGATATAATGAAATGATGATGATGATGATGATGATATCATGATGAGATGATGATGATATCATGATGAGATAATGACGAGATGATGATGATGATATCATGATGAGATGATAATGATATCATGATGAGAAGATGATGATATCATGATGAGATGATGATATCATAATGAGATGATGATATCATGATGAGATGGTAATGATGACATCATGATGAGATGATGATGATATCATGATGAGATGATGATGATGATGATGATGATATCATGATGGTGATATCATGATGAGATGATGATGATGATGATGATGATGATGATGATGTTGATGATGATGATGATGATAATGATATCATGATGAGATGATGATGATGACGATAATGATAGCATGATGAGATGATGATGATTATATCATTATGAGATGATGATATCATGATGAGAATATGATGATGATGATATCATGATGATGATGATGATGATGATGATGATGAGATGATGATATCATGATGAGATGATGATGATATCATGATGAGATGAGGATATCATGATGAGATGATAATGATAGCATGATGAGATGATGATGATTATATCATGATGAGATGATGATGATATGATGAGATGATGATGATGATGATGATGATATAATGAAATGATGATGATGATGATATCATGATGAGATAATGATGAGATGATGATGATGATATCATGATGAGATGATTATGATATCATGATGAGAAGATGATGATATCATGATGAGATGATGATATCATGATGAGATGATGATGATATCATGATGAGATGATGATGATGATATCATGATGATGATTTCATGATGATGATGATGATATCATGATGATGATATCATGATGAGATGATGATGATGATGATGATGATGATGATGATGATATCATGATGAGATGATATCATGATGAGATGATGATGATGATATCATGATGATGATATCATGATGATGATATCGATGATGATGAGATGATGATGATGATGATAATGATGATAATGATAGCATGATGAGATGATGATGATATCATGATGAGATGATGATGATATCATGATGATATCATGATGAGATGATGATAAAGATAGCATGATGAGATGACGCTGATGATGATGATGATGATATCATGATGAGATGATGATAATGATAGCATGATGAGACGATGATAATGATAGCATGATGAGATGATGATGATATCATGATGAGATGATGATGATATTATGATGAGATGATGATGGTATCATAATGATGATATCATGATGAGATGATAATGATATCATAATGATGATATCATGATGAGATGATGATGATATCGTGAGATGATGATGATGATATCATGATGAGATGATGATGATGATATCATGATGAGATGATGATGATGATGATATCATGATGATGATATCATGATGAGATGATGATGATATCATGATGAGATGATGATGATAATATCATGATGATGATATCGAGATGATGATAATAGCATGATGATGATATCATGATGATGATTTCATGAGATGATGATGATGATGATATCATGATGATGATATCATGATGAGATGATGATGATGAAATCATGATGAGATGATGATGATGATGATATCATGATGAGATGATGATATCATGATGAGATGATGATGACGGCATCATGAGGAGATGATGATGATATCATGATGAGATGATGATGATATCATGATGAGATGATGATGATATCATGATGAGATGATGATGATATCATAATGAGATGATGATGATATCATGATGAGTTGATGATATCATGATGAGATGATGATGATATCATGATGAGATGATGATGATATCATGATGAGATGATGATGATTATATCATGATGAGATGATGATGATTATATCATGATGAGATGATGATGATTATATCATGATGAGATGATGATGATTATATCATGATGAGATGATGATGATGATGATATAATGAAATGATGATGATGATGATGATATCATGATGAGATGATGATGATATCATGATGAGATAATGATGAGATGATGATGATATCATGATGAGATGATAATGATATCATGATGAGAAGATGATGATATCATGATGAGATGATGATATCATAATGAGATGATGATATCATGATGAGATGGTAATGATGACATCATGATGAGATGATGATGATATCATGATGAGATGATGATGATGATGATGATATCCTGATGAGATGATGATGATGATGATATCATGATGATGATTTCATGATGATGATGATGATGATGATGATATCATGATGAGATGATGATTATGATGATATCATGATGATGATTTCATGATGATGATGATGATATCATGATGAGATGATGATGATGAGATGATGATGATGAGATGATGATGATGATAATATCATGATGAGATGATGATGATGATGATGATGATGATGATGATGATGATATCATGATGAGATGATGATGATGATGATGATATAATGATGATGATATCATGATGAGATGATGATATCATAATGAGATGATGATGACGGCATCATGATGAGATGATGATGATATCATGATGAGATGATGATGATGATGATGATATCATGATGAGATAATGATGATATCATAATGAGATGATGATGATATCATGATGAGTTGATGATATCATGATGAGATGATGATGATATCATGATGAGATGATGATGATATCATGATGAGATGATGATATCATAATGAGATGATGATGATATCATGATGAGTTTATGATATAATGATGAGATGATGATGATATCATGATGAGATGATGATGATATCATGATGAGATGATGATGATTATATCATGATGAGATGATGATGATGATGATGATATAATGAAATGATGATGATGATATTATGATGAGATGATGATGTTATCATGATGAGATAATGATGAGATGATGATGATGATGATATCATGATGAGATGATAATGATATCATGATGAGAAGATGATGATATCATGATGAGATGATGATATCATAATGAGATGATGATATCATGATGAGATGATAATGATGACATCATGATGAGATGATGATGATATCATGATAAGATGATGATGATGATGATGATATCATGATGAGATGATAATGATGACATCATGATGAGATGATGATGATATCATGATAAGATGATGATGATGATGATATCACGATGAGATGATGATGATGATGATGATATCATGATGATGATTTTATGATGAGATGATGATGAAGATGATGATGATATCATGATGATGATATCATGATGAGATGATGATATTATGATGAAATGATGATGATGGCATCATGATTAGATGATGATGATATCATGATGAGATGATGATGATGATGATGATGATGATGATGATGATGATGATGATATCATGATGATGATATCATGATGATATTATGATGAAATGATGATGATGGCATCATGATTAGATGATGATGATATCATGATGAGATGATGATGATGATGATATCATGATGAGATGATGATGATGATGATGATGATGATGATGATGATATCAAGATGAGATAATGATGATGATGATATCATGATGATGATTTCATGATGAGATGATGATGATTATGATGATATCATGATGAGATGATGATGATGATATCATGATGATGATTTCATGATGAGATGATGATGATGATGATGATGATATCATGATGAGATGATGATGATGATGATGATGATGATATCATGATGTGATGATGATAATGATAGCATGATGAGATGATGATGATGATATCATGATGATGATTTCATGATGAGATGATGATGATGATGATGATGATATCATGATGAGATGATGATGATGATGATGATGATGATATCATGATGTGATGATGATAATGATAGCATGATGAGATGATGATGATTATATCATGATGAGATGATGATGATGATGATGATGATGATGATATCATGATGAGATGATGATGATGATGATGATGTTGATGATATCATGATGAGATGATGATGATATCATGATGAGATGATGATGATATCATAATGAGATGATGATGATATCATGATGAGTTTATGATATCATGATGAGATGATGATGATATCATGATGAGATGATGATGATATCATGATGAGATGATGATGATATCATAATGAGATAATGATGATGATATCATGATGAGTTGATGATATCATGATGAGATGATGATGATATCATGATGAGATGATGATATCATAATGAGATGATGATATCATGATGAGATGATAATGATGACATCATGATGAGATGATGATGATATCATGATAAGATGATGATGATGATGATGATGATATCATGATGAGATGATAATGATGACATCATGATGAGATGATGATGATATCATGATAAGATGATGATGATGATGATATCATGATGAGATGATGATGATGATGATGATGATATCATGATGATGATTTTATGATGAGATGATGATGAAGATGATGATGATATCATGATGAGATGATGATGATGATGATGATATCATGATGATGATATCATGATGAGATGATGATATTATGATGAAATGATGATGATGGCATCATGATTAGATGATGATGATATCATGATGAGATGATGATGATGATGATGATGATGATGATGATGATGATATCATGATGATGATATCATGATGATATTATGATGAAATGATGATGATGGCATCATGATTAGATGATGATGATATCATGATGAGATGATGATGATGATGATATCATGATGAGATGATGATGATGATGATGATGATGATGATGATGATGATGATATCAAGATGAGATAATGATGATGATGATATCATGGTGATGATTTCATGATGAGATGATGATGATGATGATGATATCATGATGAGATGATGATGATGATGATGATGATGATGATGATGATGATATCATAATGTGATGATGATAATGATAGCATGATGAGATGATGATGATGATATCATGATGATGATTTCATGATGAGATGATGATGATGATGATGATGATGATGATGATATCATGATGAGATGATTATGATGATGATGATGATGATGATGATGATGATATCATGATGTGATGATGATAATGATAGCATGATGAGATGATGATGATTATATCATGATGAGATGATGATGATGATGATGATGATGATGATGATATCATGATGAGATGATGATGATGATGATGATGATATCATGATGAGATGATGATGATATCATGATGAGATGATGATGATATCATAATGAGATGATGATGATATCATGATGAGTTTATGATATCATGATGAGATGATGATGATATCATGATGAGATGATGATGATATCATGATGAGATGATGATGATATCATAATGAGATGATGATGATATCATGATGAGTTGATGATATCATGATGAGTTGATGATATCATGATGAGATGATGATGATATCATGATGAGATGATGATATCATAATGAGATGATGATATCATGATGAGATGATAATGATTACATCATGATGAGATGATGATGATATCATGATAAGATGATGATGATGATGATGATATCATGATGAGATGATGATGATGATGATGATGATGATATCATGATGATGATTTTATGATGAGATGATGATGAAGATGATGATGATATCATTATGACATGATGATGATGATGATGATGATATCATGATGATGATATCATGATGATGATATCATGATGATGATATCATGATGAGATGATGATATTATGATGAAATGATGATGATGGCATCATGATTAGATGATGATGATATCATGATGAGATGATGATGATGATGATGATGATGATGATGATGATGATGATGATATCATGATGATGATATCATGATGATATTATGATGAAATGATGATGATGGCATCATGATTAGATGATGATATCATGATGAGATGATGATGATGATGATATCATGATGAGATGATGATGATGATGATGATGATGATGATATCAAGATGAGATAATGATGATGATGATATCATGATGATGATTTCATGATGAGATGATGATCATGATGATGATATCATGATGAGATGATGATGATGATGATGATATCATGATGTGATGATGATAATGATAGCATGATGAGATGATGATGATGATATCATGATGATGATTTCATGATGAGATGATGATGATGATGATGATGATGATATCATGATGAGATGATGATGATGATGATGATGATGATGATGATATCATGATAAGATGATGATGATGATGATATCATGATGAGATGATGATGATGATGATGATATCATGATGATGATTTTATGATGAGATGATGATGAAGATGATGATGAAATCATGATGAGATGATGATGATGATGATGATGATGATGATATCATGATGATGATATCATGATGAGATGATGATATTATGATGAAATGATGATGATGGCATCATGATTAGATGATGATATCATGATGAGATGATGATGATGATGATGATGATGATGATGATATCATGATGATGATATCATGATGATGATATCATGATGATATTATGATGAAATGATGATGATGGCATCATGATTAGATGATGATGATATCATGATGAGATGATGATGATGATGATATCTTGATGAGATGATGATGATGATGATGATATCAAGATGAGATAATGATGATGATGATATCATGATGATGATTTCGTGATGAGATGATGATGATGATGATGATATCATGATGAGATGATGATGATGATGATGATGATGATGATATCATGATGTGATGATGATAATGATAGCATGATGAGATGATGATGATGATATCATGATGATGATTTCATGATGAGATGATGATGATGATGATGATGATATCATGATGAGATGATGATGATGATGATGATGATATCATGATGTGATGATGATAATGATAGCATGATGAGATGATGATGATTATGTCATGATGAGATGATGATGATGATGATGATGATATCATGATGAGATGATGATGATGATGATATCATGATGAGATGATGATGATATCATGATGAGATGATGATGATATCATAATGAGATGATGATGATATCATGATGAGTTTATGATATCATGATGAGATGATGATGATATCATGATGAGATGATGATGATATCATGATGAGATGATGATGATATCATAATGAGATGATGATGATATCATGATGAGTTGATGATATCATGATGAGATGATGATGATATCATGATGAGATGATGATGATATCATGATGAGATGATGATTATATCATGATGAGATGATGATGATGATATAATGAAATGATGATGATGATATTATGATGTGATGATGATGATATCATGATGAGATGATGATGATATCATGATGAGATGATGATGATATCATAATGAGATGATGATGATATCATGATGAGTTGATGATATCATGATGAGATGATGATGATATCATGATGAGATGATGATATTATGATGAAATGATGATGATGGCATCATGATTAGATGATGATATCATGATGAGATGATGATGATGATGATGATGATGATGATGATGATGATGATGATGATATCATGATGATGATATCATGATGATATTATGATGAAATGATGATGATGGCATCATGATTAGATGATGATGATATCATGATGAGATGATGATGATGATGATATCTTGATGAGATGATGATGATGATGATGATATCAAGATGAGATAATGATGATGATGGTATCATGATGATGATTTCATGATGAGATGATGATGATGATGATGATATCATGATGAGATGATGATGATGATGATGATGATGATATCATGATGTGATGATGATAATGATAGCATGATGAGATGATGATGATGATATCATGATGATGATTTCATGATGAGATGATGATGATGATGATGATATCATGATGAGATGATGATGATGATGATGATATCATGATGTGATGATGATAATGATAGCATGATGAGATGATGATGATTATATCATGATGAGATGATGATGATGATGATGATGATATCATGATGAGATGATGATGATGATGATGATGATGATGATGATGATATCATGATGAGATGATGATGATATCATGATGAGATGATGATGATATCATAATGAGATGATGATGATATCATGATGAGTTTATGATATCATGATGAGATGATGATGATATCATGATGAGATGATGATGATATCATGATGAGATGATGATGATATCATAATGAGATGATGATGATATCATGATGAGTTGATGATATCATGATGAGATGATGATGATATCATGATGAGATGATGATGATATCATGATGAGATGATGATTATATCATGATGAGATGATGATGATGATATAATGAAATGATGATGATGATATTATGATGTGATGATGATGATATCATGATGAGATGATGATGATATCATGATGAGATGATGATGATATCATAATGAGATGATGATGATATCATGATGAGTTGATGATATCATGATGAGATGATGATGATATCATGATGAGATGATGATGATTATATCATGATGAGATGATGATGATTATATCATGATGAGATGATGATGATGATGATATAATGAAATGATGATGATGATGATGATATCATGATGAGATGATGATGATATCACGATGAGATAATGATGAGATGATGATGATGATATCATGATGAGATGATAATGATATCATGATGAGAAGATGATGATATCATGATGAGATGATGATATCATAATGAGATGATGATATCATGATGAGATGGTAATGATGACATCATGATGAGATGATGATGATATCATGATGAGATGATGATGATGATGATGATGATGATGATGATGATGATGATGATGATGATATCCTGATGAGATGATGATGATGATGATGATATCATGATGATGATTTCATGATGAGATGATGATGATGATGATGATATCATGATGAGATGATGATGATGATGATATCATGATGATGATTTCATGATGAGATGATGCTATCATGATGAGATGATGATGATGATGATAATATCATGATGAGATGATGATGATGATGATATCATGATGAGATGATGATGATGATGATATAATGATGATGATATCATGATGAGATGATGATGATGATGATGATGATATCATGAAGATGATATCATGATGAGATGATGATGATGATGATATGATGATGATATCATGATGATGATGATGATGATGATGATATCATGATGATGATATCATGATGAGATGATGATGATGATGATATCATGATGATGATATCATGATGAGATGATGATGATGATATGATGATGATGATGATGATGATGATGATAATGATAGCATGATGAGATGATGATGATGATGATGATGATGATAATGATAGCATGATGAGATGATGATGATGATATCATGATGAGATGATGATGATATCATGATGAGATGATGATAATGATAGCATGATGAGATGATGATTTTGATGATGATGATAATGATAGCATGATGAGATGATGATGATGATATCATGATGAGATGATGATGATATCATGATGAGATGATGATAATGATAGCATGATGAGATGATGATGATGGTGATATGATGATGATATCATGATGATGATGATGATGATGATGATATCATGAAGATGATATCATGATGAGATGATGATGATGATGATGATATGATGATGATATCATGATGATGATGATGATGATGATATCATGATGATGATATCATGATGAGATGATGATGATGATGATGATGATGATGATGATATCATGATGATGATATCATGATGAGATGATGATGATGATATGATGATGATGATGATGATGATGATGATAATGATAGCATGATGAGATGATGATGATGATGATGATGATGATGATGATGATGATGATGATGATAATGATAGCATGATGAGATGATGATGATGATATCATGATGAGATGATGATAATGATAGCATGATGAGATGATGATGATGATGATGATGATGATGATAATGATAGCATGATGAGATGATGACGATGATATCATGATGAGATGATGATGATATCATGATGAGATGATGATAATGATAGCATGATGAGATGATGATGATGATGATGATGATGATGATGATATCAAGATGAGATAATGATGATGATGATATCATGGTGATGATTTCATGATGAGATGATGATGATGATGATGATATCATGATGAGATGATGATGATGATGATGATGATGATGATGATGATGATATCATAATGTGATGATGATAATGATAGCATGATGAGATGATGATGATGATATCATGATGATGATTTCATGATGAGATGATGATGATGATGATGATGATGATATCATGATGAGATGATGATGATGATGATGATGATGATGATGATATCATGATGTGATGATGATAATGATAGCATGATGAGATGATGATGATTATATCATGATGAGATGATGATGATGATGATGATGATGATATCATGATGAGATGATGATGATGATGATGATGATATCATGATGAGATGATGATGATATCATGATGAGATGATGATGATATCATAATGAGATGATGATGATATCATGATGAGTTTATGATATCATGATGAGATGATGATGATATCATGATGAGATGATGATGATATCATGATGAGATGATGATGATATCATAATGAGATGATGATGATATCATGATGAGTTGATGATATCATGATGAGTTGATGATATCATGATGAGATGATGATGATATCATGATGAGATGATGATATCATAATGAGATGATGATATCATGATGAGATGATAATGATTACATCATGATGAGATGATGATGATATCATGATAAGATGATGATGATGATGATGATATCATGATGAGATGATGATGATGATGATGATGATGATGATGATATCATGATGATGATTTTATGATGAGATGATGATGATGATATGATGATGATGATGATGATGATGATGATAATGATAGCATGATGAGATGATGATGATGATGATGATGATGATGATGATGATGATGATGATAATGATAGCATGATGAGATGATGATGATGAGATGATGATGATGATGATGATGATATCATATGATGATGATGATATGATGATGATATCATGATGATGATGATGATGATGATATCATGATGATGATATCATGATGAGATGATGATGATGATGATGATGATGATGATATCATGATGATGATATCATGATGAGATGATGATGATGATATGATGATGATGATGATGATGATGATAATGATAGCATGATGAGATGATGATGATGATGATGATGATGATGATGATGATGATGATGATGATAATGATAGCATGATGAGATGATGATGATGATATCATGATGAGATGATGATAATGATAGCATGATGAGATGATGATGATGATGATGATGATGATGATGATAATGATAGCATGATGAGATGATGATGATGATATCATGATGAGATGATGATGATATCATGATGAGATGATGATAATGATAGCATGATGAGATGATGATGATGATGATGATGATGATGATATCAAGATGAGATAATGATGATGATGATATCATGGTGATGATTTCATGATGAGATGATGATGATGATGATGATATCATGATGAGATGATGATGATGATGATGATGATGATGATGATGATGATATCATAATGTGATGATGATAATGATAGCATGATGAGATGATGATGATGATATCATGATGATGATTTCATGATGAGATGATGATGATGATGATGATGATGATATCATGATGAGATGATGATGATGATGATGATGATGATGATGATATCATGATGTGATGATGATAATGATAGCATGATGAGATGATGATGATTATATCATGATGAGATGATGATGATGATGATGATGATGATGATGATGATATCATGATGAGATGATGATGATGATGATGATGATATCATGATGAGATGATGATGATATCATGATGAGATGATGATGATATCATAATGAGATGATGATGATATCATGATGAGATGATGATGATATCATAATGAGATGATGATGATATCATGATGAGTTTATGATATCATGATGATGATGATGATGATATCATGATGAGATGATGATGATGATGATGATGATGATGATGATATCATGATGAGATGATGATGATATCATGATGAGATGATGATGATATCATAATGAGATGATGATGATATCATGATGAGTTTATGATATCATGATGAGATGATGATGATATCATGATGAGATGATGATGATATCATGATGAGATGATGATGATATCATAATGAGATGATGATGATATCATGATGAGTTGATGATATCATGATGAGATGATGATGATATCATGATGAGATGATGATGATATCATGATGAGATGATGATTATATCATGATGAGATGATGATGATGATATAATGAAATGATGATGATGATATTATGATGTGATGATGATGATATCATGATGAGATGATGATGATATCATGATGAGATGATGATGATATCATAATGAGATGATGATGATATCATGATGAGTTGATGATATCATGATGAGATGATGATGATATCATGATGAGATGATGATGATTATATCATGATGAGATGATGATGATTATATCATGATGAGATGATGATGATGATGATATAATGAAATGATGATGATGATGATGATATCATGATGAGATGATGATGATATCACGATGAGATAATGATGAGATGATGATGATGATATCATGATGAGATGATAATGATATCATGATGAGAAGATGATGATATCATGATGAGATGATGATATCATAATGAGATGATGATATCATGATGAGATGGTAATGATGACATCATGATGAGATGATGATGATATCATGATGAGATGATGATGATGATGATGATGATGATGATGATGATGATGATGATGATATCCTGATGAGATGATGATGATGATGATGATATCATGATGATGATTTCATGATGAGATGATGATGATGATGATGATATCATGATGAGATGATGATGATGATGATATCATGATGATGATTTCATGATGAGATGATGCTATCATGATGAGATGATGATGATGATGATAATATCATGATGAGATGATGATGATGATGATATCATGATGAGATGATGATGATGATGATATAATGATGATGATATCATGATGAGATGATGATGATGATGATGATGATATCATGAAGATGATATCATGATGAGATGATGATGATGATGATATGATGATGATATCATGATGATGATGATGATGATGATGATATCATGATGATGATATCATGATGAGATGATGATGATGATGATATCATGATGATGATATCATGATGAGATGATGATGATGATATGATGATGATGATGATGATGATGATGATAATGATAGCATGATGAGATGATGATGATGATGATGATGATGATAATGATAGCATGATGAGATGATGATGATGATATCATGATGAGATGATGATGATATCATGATGAGATGATGATAATGATAGCATGATGAGATGATGATTTTGATGATGATGATAATGATAGCATGATGAGATGATGATGATGATATCATGATGAGATGATGATGATATCATGATGAGATGATGATAATGATAGCATGATGAGATGATGATGATGGTGATATGATGATGATATCATGATGATGATGATGATGATGATGATATCATGAAGATGATATCATGATGAGATGATGATGATGATGATGATATGATGATGATATCATGATGATGATGATGATGATGATATCATGATGATGATATCATGATGAGATGATGATGATGATGATGATGATGATGATATCATGATGATGATATCATGATGAGATGATGATGATGATATGATGATGATGATGATGATGATGATGATAATGATAGCATGATGAGATGATGATGATGATGATGATGATGATGATGATGATGATGATGATGATGATAATGATAGCATGATGAGATGATGATGATGATATCATGATGAGATGATGATAATGATAGCATGATGAGATGATGATGATGATGATGATGATGATGATGATAATGATAGCATGATGAGATGATGACGATGATATCATGATGAGATGATGATGATATCATGATGAGATGATGATAATGATAGCATGATGAGATGATGATGATGATGATGATGATGATGATGATATCAAGATGAGATAATGATGATGATGATATCATGGTGATGATTTCATGATGAGATGATGATGATGATGATGATATCATGATGAGATGATGATGATGATGATGATGATGATGATGATGATGATATCATAATGTGATGATGATAATGATAGCATGATGAGATGATGATGATGATATCATGATGATGATTTCATGATGAGATGATGATGATGATGATGATGATGATATCATGATGAGATGATGATGATGATGATGATGATGATGATGATGATATCATGATGTGATGATGATAATGATAGCATGATGAGATGATGATGATTATATCATGATGAGATGATGATGATGATGATGATGATGATATCATGATGAGATGATGATGATGATGATGATGATATCATGATGAGATGATGATGATATCATAATGAGATGATGATGATATCATGATGAGTTTATGATATCATGATGAGATGATGATGATATCATGATGAGATGATGATGATATCATGATGAGATGATGATGATATCATAATGAGATGATGATGATATCATGATGAGTTGATGATATCATGATGAGTTGATGATATCATGATGAGATGATGATGATATCATGATGAGATGATGATATCATAATGAGATGATGATATCATGATGAGATGATAATGATTACATCATGATGAGATGATGATGATATCATGATAAGATGATGATGATGATGATGATATCATGATGAGATGATGATGATGATGATGATGATGATGATGATATCATGATGATGATTTTATGATGAGATGATGATGATGATATGATGATGATGATGATGATGATGATGATAATGATAGCATGATGAGATGATGATGATGATGATGATGATGATGATGATGATGATGATGATAATGATAGCATGATGAGATGATGATGATGAGATGATGATGATGATGATGATGATATCATATGATGATGATGATATGATGATGATATCATGATGATGATGATGATGATGATATCATGATGATGATATCATGATGAGATGATGATGATGATGATGATGATGATGATATCATGATGATGATATCATGATGAGATGATGATGATGATATGATGATGATGATGATGATGATGATGATAATGATAGCATGATGAGATGATGATGATGATGATGATGATGATGATGATGATGATGATGATGATAATGATAGCATGATGAGATGATGATGATGATATCATGATGAGATGATGATGATATCATGATGAGATGATGATGATATCATAATGAGATGATGATGATATCATGATGAGTTTATGATATCATGATGAGATGATGATGATATCATGATGAGATGATGATGATATCATGATGAGATGATGATGATATCATAATGAGATGATGATGATATCATGATGAGTTGATGATATCATGATGAGATGATGATGATATCATGATGAGATGATGATGATATCATGATGAGATGATGATTATATCATGATGAGATGATGATGATGATATAATGAAATGATGATGATGATATTATGATGTGATGATGATGATATCATGATGAGATGATGATGATATCATGATGAGATGATGATGATATCATAATGAGATGATGATGATATCATGATGAGTTGATGATATCATGATGAGATGATGATGATATCATGATGAGATGATGATGATTATATCATGATGAGATGATGATGATTATATCATGATGAGATGATGATGATGATGATATAATGAAATGATGATGATGATGATGATATCATGATGAGATGATGATGATATCACGATGAGATAATGATGAGATGATGATGATGATATCATGATGAGATGATAATGATATCATGATGAGAAGATGATGATATCATGATGAGATGATGATATCATAATGAGATGATGATATCATGATGAGATGGTAATGATGACATCATGATGAGATGATGATGATATCATGATGAGATGATGATGATGATGATGATGATGATGATGATGATGATGATGATGATATCCTGATGAGATGATGATGATGATGATGATATCATGATGATGATTTCATGATGAGATGATGATGATGATGATGATATCATGATGAGATGATGATGATGATGATATCATGATGATGATTTCATGATGAGATGATGCTATCATGATGAGATGATGATGATGATGATAATATCATGATGAGATGATGATGATGATGATATCATGATGAGATGATGATGATGATGATATAATGATGATGATATCATGATGAGATGATGATGATGATGATGATGATATCATGAAGATGATATCATGATGAGATGATGATGATGATGATATGATGATGATATCATGATGATGATGATGATGATGATGATATCATGATGATGATATCATGATGAGATGATGATGATGATGATATCATGATGATGATATCATGATGAGATGATGATGATGATATGATGATGATGATGATGATGATGATGATAATGATAGCATGATGAGATGATGATGATGATGATGATGATGATAATGATAGCATGATGAGATGATGATGATGATATCATGATGAGATGATGATGATATCATGATGAGATGATGATAATGATAGCATGATGAGATGATGATTTTGATGATGATGATAATGATAGCATGATGAGATGATGATGATGATATCATGATGAGATGATGATGATATCATGATGAGATGATGATAATGATAGCATGATGAGATGATGATGATGGTGATATGATGATGATATCATGATGATGATGATGATGATGATGATATCATGAAGATGATATCATGATGAGATGATGATGATGATGATGATATGATGATGATATCATGATGATGATGATGATGATGATATCATGATGATGATATCATGATGAGATGATGATGATGATGATGATGATGATGATATCATGATGATGATATCATGATGAGATGATGATGATGATATGATGATGATGATGATGATGATGATGATAATGATAGCATGATGAGATGATGATGATGATGATGATGATGATGATGATGATGATGATGATGATGATAATGATAGCATGATGAGATGATGATGATGATATCATGATGAGATGATGATAATGATAGCATGATGAGATGATGATGATGATGATGATGATGATGATGATAATGATAGCATGATGAGATGATGACGATGATATCATGATGAGATGATGATGATATCATGATGAGATGATGATAATGATAGCATGATGAGATGATGATGATGATGATGATGATGATGATGATATCAAGATGAGATAATGATGATGATGATATCATGGTGATGATTTCATGATGAGATGATGATGATGATGATGATATCATGATGAGATGATGATGATGATGATGATGATGATGATGATGATGATATCATAATGTGATGATGATAATGATAGCATGATGAGATGATGATGATGATATCATGATGATGATTTCATGATGAGATGATGATGATGATGATGATGATGATATCATGATGAGATGATGATGATGATGATGATGATGATGATGATATCATGATGTGATGATGATAATGATAGCATGATGAGATGATGATGATTATATCATGATGAGATGATGATGATGATGATGATGATGATATCATGATGAGATGATGATGATGATGATGATGATATCATGATGAGATGATGATGATATCATAATGAGATGATGATGATATCATGATGAGTTTATGATATCATGATGAGATGATGATGATATCATGATGAGATGATGATGATATCATGATGAGATGATGATGATATCATAATGAGATGATGATGATATCATGATGAGTTGATGATATCATGATGAGTTGATGATATCATGATGAGATGATGATGATATCATGATGAGATGATGATATCATAATGAGATGATGATATCATGATGAGATGATAATGATTACATCATGATGAGATGATGATGATATCATGATAAGATGATGATGATGATGATGATATCATGATGAGATGATGATGATGATGATGATGATGATGATGATATCATGATGATGATTTTATGATGAGATGATGATGATGATATGATGATGATGATGATGATGATGATGATAATGATAGCATGATGAGATGATGATGATGATGATGATGATGATGATGATGATGATGATGATAATGATAGCATGATGAGATGATGATGATGAGATGATGATGATGATGATGATGATATCATATGATGATGATGATATGATGATGATATCATGATGATGATGATGATGATGATATCATGATGATGATATCATGATGAGATGATGATGATGATGATGATGATGATGATATCATGATGATGATATCATGATGAGATGATGATGATGATATGATGATGATGATGATGATGATGATGATAATGATAGCATGATGAGATGATGATGATGATGATGATGATGATGATGATGATGATGATGATGATAATGATAGCATGATGAGATGATGATGATGATATCATGATGAGATGATGATAATGATAGCATGATGAGATGATGATGATGATGATGATGATGATGATGATAATGATAGCATGATGAGATGATGATGATGATATCATGATGAGATGATGATGATATCATGATGAGATGATGATAATGATAGCATGATGAGATGATGATGATGATGATGATGATGATGATATCAAGATGAGATAATGATGATGATGATATCATGGTGATGATTTCATGATGAGATGATGATGATGATGATGATGATATCATGATGAGATGATGATGATGATGATGATGATGATGATGATGATGATATCATAATGTGATGATGATAATGATAGCATGATGAGATGATGATGATGATATCATGATGATGATTTCATGATGAGATGATGATGATGATGATGATGATGATATCATGATGAGATGATGATGATGATGATGATGATGATGATGATATCATGATGTGATGATGATAATGATAGCATGATGAGATGATGATGATTATATCATGATGAGATGATGATGATGATGATGATGATGATGATGATGATATCATGATGAGATGATGATGATGATGATGATGATATCATGATGAGATGATGATGATATCATGATGAGATGATGATGATATCATAATGAGATGATGATGATATCATGATGAGTTTATGATATCATGATGAGATGATGATGATATCATGATGAGATGATGATGATATCATGATGAGATGATGATGATATCATGATGAGATGATGATGATATCATGATGAGTTGATGATATCATGATGAGTTGATGATATCATGATGAGATGATGATGATATCATGATGAGATGATGATATCATAATGAGATGATGATATCATGATGAGATGATAATGATTACATCATGATGAGATGATGATGATATCATGATAAGATGATGATGATGATGATGATATCATGATGAGATGATGATGATGATGATGATGATGATATCATGATGATGATTTTATGATGAGATGATGATGAAGATGATGATGATATCATTATGACATGATGATGATGATGATATCATGATGATGATATCATGATGATGATATCATGATGAGATGATGATATTATGATGAAATGATGATGATGGCATCATGATTAGATGATGATGATATCATGATGAGATGATGATGATGATGATGATGATGATGATGATGATATCATGATGATGATATCATGATGATATTATGATGAAATGATGATGATGGCATCATGATTAGATGATGATATCATGATGAGATGATGATGATGATGATATCATGATGAGATGATGATGATGATGATGATGATGATGATGATATCAAGATGAGATAATGATGATGATGATATCATGATGATGATTTCATGATGAGATGATGATCATGATGATGATATCATGATGAGATGATGATGATGATGATGATGATGATGATATCATGATGTGATGATGATAATGATAGCATGATGAGATGATGATGATGATATCATGATGATGATTTCATGATGAGATGATGATGATGATGATGATGATGATATCATGATGAGATGATGATGATGATGATGATGATGATGATGATGATGATATCATGATAAGATGATGATGATGATGATATCATGATGAGATGATGATGATGATGATGATATCATGATGATGATTTTATGATGAGATGATGATGAAGATGATGATGAAATCATGATGAGATGATGATGATGATGATGATGATGATATCATGATGATGATATCATGATGAGATGATGATATTATGATGAAATGATGATGATGGCATCATGATTAGATGATGATATCATGATGAGATGATGATGATGATGATGATGATGATGATGATGATGATATCATGATGATGATATCATGATGATGATATCATGATGATATTATGATGAAATGATGATGATGGCATCATGATTAGATGATGATGATATCATGATGAGATGATGATGATGATGATATCTTGATGAGATGATGATGATGATGATGATATCAAGATGAGATAATGATGATGATGATATCATGATGATGATTTCGTGATGAGATGATGATGATGATGATGATATCATGATGAGATGATGATGATGATGATGATGATGATATCATGATGTGATGATGATAATGATAGCATGATGAGATGATGATGATGATATCATGATGATGATTTCATGATGAGATGATGATGATGATGATGATGATATCATGATGAGATGATGATGATGATGATGATGATATCATGATGTGATGATGATAATGATAGCATGATGAGATGATGATGATTATATCATGATGAGATGATGATGATGATGATGATGATATCATGATGAGATGATGATGATGATGATGATGATGATATCATGATGAGATGATGATGATATCATGATGAGATGATGATGATATCATAATGAGATGATGATGATATCATGATGAGTTTATGATATCATGATGAGATGATGATGATATCATGATGAGATGATGATGATATCATGATGAGATGATGATGATATCATAATGAGATGATGATGATATCATGATGAGTTGATGATATCATGATGAGATGATGATGATATCATGATGAGATGATGATGATATCATGATGAGATGATGATTATATCATGATGAGATGATGATGATGATATAATGAAATGATGATGATGATATTATGATGTGATGATGATGATATCATGATGAGATGATGATGATATTATGATGTGATGATGATGATATCATGATGAGATGATGATGATATCATGATGAGTTGATGATATCATGATGAGATGATGATGATATCATGATGAGATGATGATATTATGATGAAATGATGATGATGGCATCATGATTAGATGATGATATCATGATGAGATGATGATGATGATGATGATGATGATGATATCATGATGATGATATCATGATGATATTATGATGAAATGATGATGATGGCATCATGATTAGATGATGATGATATCATGATGAGATGATGATGATGATGATATCTTGATGAGATGATGATGATGATGATGATATCAAGATGAGATAATGATGATGATGGTATCATGATGATGATTTCATGATGAGATGATGATGATGATGATGATGATATCATGATGAGATGATGATGATGATGATGATGATGATGATATCATGATGTGATGATGATAATGATAGCATGATGAGATGATGATGATGATATCATGATGATGATTTCATGATGAGATGATGATGATGATGATGATGATGATATCATGATGAGATGATGATGATGATGATGATATCATGATGTGATGATGATAATGATAGCATGATGAGATGATGATGATTATATCATGATGAGATGATGATGATGATGATGATATCATGATGAGATGATGATGATGATGATGATGATGATGATATCATGATGAGATGATGATGATATCATGATGAGATGATGATGATATCATAATGAGATGATGATGATATCATGATGAGTTTATGATATCATGATGAGATGATGATGATATCATGATGAGATGATGATGATATCATGATGAGATGATGATGATATCATAATGAGATGATGATGATATCATGATGAGTTGATGATATCATGATGAGATGATGATGATATCATGATGAGATGATGATGATATCATGATGAGATGATGATTATATCATGATGAGATGATGATGATGATATAATGAAATGATGATGATGATATTATGATGTGATGATGATGATATCATGATGAGATGATGATGATATCATGATGAGATGATGATGATATCATAATGAGATGATGATGATATCATGATGAGTTGATGATATCATGATGAGATGATGATGATATCATGATGAGATGATGATGATTATATCATGATGAGATGATGATGATTATATCATGATGAGATGATGATGATGATGATATAATGAAATGATGATGATGATGATGATATCATGATGAGATGATGATGATATCACGATGAGATAATGATGAGATGATGATGATGATATCATGATGAGATGATAATGATATCATGATGAGAAGATGATGATATCATGATGAGATGATGATATCATAATGAGATGATGATATCATGATGAGATGGTAATGATGACATCATGATGAGATGATGATGATATCATGATGAGATGATGATGATGATGATGATGATGATGATGATGATGATGATGATATCCTGATGAGATGATGATGATGATGATGATATCATGATGATGATTTCATGATGAGATGATGATGATGATGATGATATCATGATGAGATGATGATGATGATGATATCATGATGATGATTTCATGATGAGATGATGCTATCATGATGAGATGATGATGATGATGATAATATCATGATGAGATGATGATGATGATGATATCATGATGAGATGATGATGATGATGATATAATGATGATGATATCATGATGAGATGATGATGATGATGATGATGATATCATGAAGATGATATCATGATGAGATGATGATGATGATGATATGATGATGATATCATGATGATGATGATGATGATGATGATATCATGATGATGATATCATGATGAGATGATGATGATGATGATATCATGATGATGATATCATGATGAGATGATGATGATGATATGATGATGATGATGATGATGATGATGATGATAATGATAGCATGATGAGATGATGATGATGATGATGATGATGATGATAATGATAGCATGATGAGATGATGATGATGATATCATGATGAGATGATGATGATATCATGATGAGATGATGATAATGATAGCATGATGAGATGATGATGATGATGATGATGATGATAATGATAGCATGATGAGATGATGATGATGATATCATGATGAGATGATGATGATATCATGATGAGATGATGATAATGATAGCATGATGAGATGATGATGATGGTGATATGATGATGATATCATGATGATGATGATGATGATGATGATATCATGAAGATGATATCATGATGAGATGATGATGATGATGATATGATGATGATATCATGATGATGATGATGATGATGATATCATGATGATGATATCATGATGAGATGATGATGATGATGATGATGATGATGATATCATGATGATGATATCATGATGAGATGATGATGATGATATGATGATGATGATGATGATGATGATAATGATAGCATGATGAGATGATGATGATGATGATGATGATGATGATGATGATGATGATGATGATAATGATAGCATGATGAGATGATGATGATGATATCATGATGAGATGATGATAATGATAGCATGATGAGATGATGATGATGATGATGATGATGATGATGATGATGATGATGATAATGATAGCATGATGAGATGATGATGATGATATCATGATGAGCTGATGATGATATCATGATGAGATGATGATAATGATAGCATGATGAGATGATGATGATGATATCATGATGAGATGATGATGATGATATCATGATATGATGATGATGATATTATGATGATAATATGATGATGATATCATGATGATATGATATGATGATGATGATGATGATGATGATATCATGATGAGATGATGATGATATCATGATGAGATGATGATAATGATATCATGATGAGATGATGATGATGATATCATGATGATGATTTCATGATGAGATGATGATGATTATGATGATATCATGATGAGATGATGATGATGATATCATGATGCTGATTTCATGTTGAGATGATGATGATGATGATGATGATATCATGATGAGATGATGATGATGATGATGATGATGATGATATCATGATGTGATGATGATAATGATAGCATGATGAGATGATGATGATGATATCATGATGATGATTTCATGATGAGATGATGATGATGATGATGATGATATCATGATGAGATGATGATGATGATGATGATGATGATGATATCATGATGTGATGATGATAATGATAGCATGATGAGAAGATGATGATTATATCATGATGAGATGATGATGATATCATGATGAGATGATGATAATGATATCATGATGAGATGATGATGATGATATCATGATGATGATTTCATGATGAGATGATGATGATTATGATGATATCATGATGAGATGATGATGATGATATCATGATGCTGATTTCATGTTGAGATGATGATGATGATGATGATGATATCATGATGAGATGATGATGATGATGATGATGATGATGATATCATGATGTGATGATGATAATGATAGCATGATGAGATGATGATGATGATATCATGATGATGATTTCATGATGAGATGATGATGATGATGATGATGATATCATGATGAGATGATGATGATGATGATGATGATGATGATATCATGATGTGATGATGATAATGATAGCATGATGAGAAGATGATGATTATATCATGATGAGATGATGATGATGATGATGATGATGATATCATGATGAGATGATGATGATGATGATGATGATGATGATGATATCATGATGAGATGATGATGATATCATGATGAGATGATGATGATATCATAATGAGATGATGATGATATCATGATGAGTTTATGATATCATGATGAGATGATGATGATATCATGATGAGATGATGATGATATCATAATGAGATGAAGATGATATCATGATGAGTTGATGATATCATGATGAGATGATGATGATATCATGATGAGATGATGATGATATCATGATGAGATGATGATGATTATATCATGATGAGATGATGATGATGATGATGATATAATGAAATGATGATGATGATATTATGATGTGATGATGATGATATCATGATGAGATGATGATGATGATATCATGATGAGATGATGATGATATCATAATGCAATGATGATGATATCATGATGAGTTGATGATATCATTATGAGATGATGATGATATCATGATGAGATGATGATGATATCATGATGAGATGATGATGATTATATCATGATGAGATGATGATGATGATGATATAATGAAATGATGATGATGATGATGATATCATGATGAGATGATGATGATATCATGATGAGATAATGATGAGATGATGATGATGATATCATGATGAGATGATAATGATATCATGATGAGAAGATGATGATATCATGATGAGATGATGATATCATAATGAGATGATGATATCATGATGAGATGGTAATGATGACATCATGATGAGATGATGATGATATCATGATGAGATGATGATGATGATGATGATGATGATGATATTATGATGAGATGATGATATCATGATGATGATTTCATGATGAGATGATGATGATGATATCATGATGAGATGATGATGATGATGATATCATGATGATGATTTCATGATGAGATGATGCTATCATGATGAGATGATGATGATGAGATGATGATGATGATAATATCATGATGAGATGATGATGATGATGATATCATGATGAGATGAT
>CM069861.1:96132721-96162721 GCA_036172795.1 Pelodytes ibericus
TATCATGATGAGATGATAATGATGACATCATGATGAGATGATGATGATATCATGATAAGATGATGATGATGATGATGATATCATGATGAGATGATGATGATGATGATGATGATATCATGATGATGATTTTATGATGAGATGATGATGAAGATGATGATGATATCATGATGAGATGATGATGATGATGATGATGATATCATGATGATGATATCATGATGAGATGATGATATTATGATGAAATGATGATGATGGCATCATGATTAGATGATGATGATATCATGATGAGATGATGATGATGATGATGATGATGATGATGATGATGATGATGATGATGATGATATCATGATGATGATATCATGATGATATTATGATGAAATGATGATGATGGCATCATGATTAGATGATGATGATATCATGATGAGATGATGATGATGATGATATCATGATGAGATGATGATGATGATGATGATGATGATGATGATGATGATGATATCAAGATGAGATAATGATGATGATGATATCATGATGATGATTTCATGATGAGATGATGATGATTATGATGATATCATGATGAGATGATGATGATGATGATATCATGGTGATGATTTCATGATGAGATGATGATGATGATGATATCATGATGAGATGATGATGATGATGATGATGATATCATAATGTGATGATGATAATGATAGCATGATGAGATGATGATGATGATATCATGATGATGATTTCATGATGAGATGATGATGATGATGATGATGATGATGATATCATGATGAGATGATGATGATGATGATGATGATGATATCATGATGTGATGATGATAATGATAGCATGATGAGATGATGATGATTATATCATGATGAGATGATGATGATGATGATGATGATGATGATGATGATATCATGATGAGATGATGATGATGATGATGATGATATCATGATGAGATGATGATGATATCATGATGAGATGATGATGATATCATAATGAGATGATGATGATATCATGATGAGTTTATGATATCATGATGAGATGATGATGATATCATGATGAGATGATGATGATATCATGATGAGATGATGATGATATCATAATGAGATGATGATGATATCATGATGAGTTGATGATATCATGATGAGTTGATGATATCATGATGAGATGATGATGATATCATGATGAGATGATGATATCATAATGAGATGATGATATCATGATGAGATGATAATGATTACATCATGATGAGATGATGATGATATCATGATAAGATGATGATGATGATGATGATATCATGATGAGATGATGATGATGATGATGATGATATCATGATGATGATTTTATGATGAGATGATGATGAAGATGATGATGATATCATTATGACATGATGATGATGATGATGATGATATCATGATGATGATATCATGATGATGATATCATGATGAGATGATGATATTATGATGAAATGATGATGATGGCATCATGATTAGATGATGATGATATCATGATGAGATGATGATGATGATGATGATGATGATGATGATGATGATGATATCATGATGATGATATCATGATGATATTATGATGAAATGATGATGATGGCATCATGATTAGATGATGATATCATGATGAGATGATGATGATGATGATATCATGATGAGATGATGATGATGATGATGATGATGATATCAAGATGAGATAATGATGATGATGATATCATGATGATGATTTCATGATGAGATGATGATCATGATGATGATATCATGATGAGATGATGATGATGATGATGATGATGATGATGATATCATGATGTGATGATGATAATGATAGCATGATGAGATGATGATGATGATATCATGATGATGATTTCATGATGATGATGATGATGATAATGATGATATCATGATGAGATGATGATGATGATGATGATGATGATGATGATGATGATGATGATGATGATATCATGATAAGATGATGATGATGATGATATCATGATGAGATGATGATGATGATATCATGATGATGATTTTATGATGAGATGATGATGAAGATGATGATGAAATCATGATGAGATGATGATGATGATGATGATGATGATATCATGATGATGATATCATGATGAGATGATGATATTATGATGAAATGATGATGATGGCATCATGATTAGATGATGATATCATGATGAGATGATGATGATGATGATGATGATGATGATGATGATGATGATGATATCATGATGATGATATCATGATGATATTATGATGAAATGATGATGATGGCATCATGATTAGATGATGATGATATCATGATGAGATGATGATGATGATGATGATATCTTGATGAGATGATGATGATGATGATGATATCAAGATGAGATAATGATGATGATGATATCATGATGATGATTTCGTGATGAGATGATGATGATGATGATGATATCATGATGAGATGATGATGATGATGATGATGATGATATCATGATGTGATGATGATAATGATAGCATGATGAGATGATGATGATGATATCATGATGATGATTTCATGATGAGATGATGATGATGATGATGATGATATCATGATGAGATGATGATGATGATGATGATGATATCATGATGTGATGATGATAATGATAGCATGATGAGATGATGATGATTATATCATGATGAGATGATGATGATGATGATGATGATATCATGATGAGATGATGATGATGATGATGATGATGATATCATGATGAGATGATGATGATATCATGATGAGATGATGATGATATCATAATGAGATGATGATGATATCATGATGAGTTTATGATATCATGATGAGATGATGATGATATCATGATGAGATGATGATGATATCATGATGAGATGATGATGATATCATAATGAGATGATGATGATATCATGATGAGTTGATGATATCATGATGAGATGATGATGATATCATGATGAGATGATGATGATATCATGATGAGATGATGATTATATCATGATGAGATGATGATGATGATATAATGAAATGATGATGATGATATTATGATGTGATGATGATGATATCATGATGAGATGATGATGATATCATGATGAGATGATGATGATATCATAATGAGATGATGATGATATCATGATGAGTTGATGATATCATGATGAGATGATGATGATATCATGATGAGATGATGATATTATGATGAAATGATGATGATGGCATCATGATTAGATGATGATATCATGATGAGATGATGATGATGATGATGATGATGATGATGATGATATCATGATGATGATATCATGATGATATTATGATGAAATGATGATGATGGCATCATGATTAGATGATGATGATATCATGATGAGATGATGATGATGATGATATCTTGATGAGATGATGATGATGATGATGATATCAAGATGAGATAATGATGATGATGGTATCATGATGATGATTTCATGATGAGATGATGATGATGATGATGATATCATGATGAGATGATGATGATGATGATGATGATGATGATGATGATATCATGATGTGATGATGATAATGATAGCATGATGAGATGATGATGATGATATCATGATGATGATTTCATGATGAGATGATGATGATGATGATGATGATGATATCATGATGAGATGATGATGATGATGATGATATCATGATGTGATGATGATAATGATAGCATGATGAGATGATGATGATTATATCATGATGAGATGATGATGATGATGATGATGATATCATGATGAGATGATGATGATGATGATGATATCATGATGAGATGATGATGATATCATGATGAGATGATGATGATATCATAATGAGATGATGATGATATCATGATGAGTTTATGATATCATGATGAGATGATGATGATATCATGATGAGATGATGATGATATCATGATGAGATGATGATGATATCATAATGAGATGATGATGATATCATGATGAGTTGATGATATCATGATGAGATGATGATGATATCATGATGAGATGATGATGATATCATGATGAGATGATGATTATATCATGATGAGATGATGATGATGATATAATGAAATGATGATGATGATATTATGATGTGATGATGATGATATCATGATGAGATGATGATGATATCATGATGAGATGATGATGATATCATAATGAGATGATGATGATATCATGATGAGTTGATGATATCATGATGAGATGATGATGATATCATGATGAGATGATGATGATTATATCATGATGAGATGATGATGATTATATCATGATGAGATGATGATGATGATGATGATATAATGAAATGATGATGATTATGATGATATCATGATGAGATGATGATGATATCACGATGAGATAATGATGAGATGATGATGATGATATCATGATGAGATGATAATGATATCATGATGAGAAGATGATGATATCATGATGAGATGATGATATCATAATGAGATGATGATATCATGATGAGATGGTAATGATGACATCATGATGAGATGATGATGATATCATGATGAGATGATGATGATGATGATGATGATGATGATGATGATGATGATGATGATATCCTGATGAGATGATGATGATGATGATGATATCATGATGATGATTTCATGATGAGATGATGATGATGATGATGATATCATGATGAGATGATGATGATGATGATATCATGATGATGATTTCATGATGAGATGATGCTATCATGATGAGATGATGATGATGAGATGATGATGATGATGATAATATCATGATGAGATGATGATGATGATGATATCATGATGAGATGATGATGATGATGATATAATGATGATGATATCATGATGATGATTTCATGATGAGATGATGCTATCATGATGAGATGATGATGATGAGATGATGATGATGATAATATCATGATGAGATGATGATGATGATGATATCATGATGAGATGATGATGATGATGATGATGATATAATGATGATGATATCATGATGAGATGATGATGATGATGATATGATGATGATATCATGATGATGATGATGATGATGATATCATGATGATGATATCATGATGATGATATCATGATGAGATGATGATGATGATGATGATGATGATGATGATGATGATGATATCATGATGATGATATCATGATGAGATGATGATGATGATATGATGATGATGATGATGATGATGATGATGATGATGATAATGATAGCATGATGAGATGATGATGATGATGATGATGATGATGATGATGATGATGATGATGATAATGATAGCATGATGAGATGATGATGATGATATCATGATGAGATGATGATGATATCATGATGAGATGATGATAATGATAGCATGATGAGATGATGATGATGATGATGATGATGATGATGATGATGATGATGATGATGATGATAATGATAGCATGATGAGATGATGATGATGATATCATGATGAGATGATGATGATATCATGATGAGATGATGATAATGATAGCATGATGAGATGATGATGATGATGATGATATGATGATGATATCATGATGATGATGATGATGATATCATGAAGATAATATCATGATGAGATGATGATGATGATGATATGATGATGATATCATGATGATGATGATGATGATGATGATATCATGATGATGATATCATGATGAGATGATGATGATGATGATGATGATGATATCATGATGATGATATCATGATGATGATATCATGATGAGATGATGATGATGATATGATGATGATGATGATGATGATGATGATGATGATGATGATGATGATAATGATAGCATGATGAGATGATGATGATGATGATGATGATAATGATAGCATGATGAGATGATGATGATGATATCATGATGAGATGATGATGATATCATGATGAGATGATGATAATGATAGCATGATGAGATGATGATGATGGTGATATGATGATGATATCATGATGATGATGATGATGATGATATCATGAAGATGATATCATGATGAGATGATGATGATGATGATATGATGATGATATCATGATGATGATGATGATGATGATATCATGATGATGATATCATGATGAGATGATGATGATGATGATGATATCATGATGATGATATCATGATGAGATGATGATGATGATGATATGATGATGATGATGATGATGATGATGATGATGATGATGATGATGATGATGATGATGATGATGATAATGATAGCATGATGAGATGATGATGATGATATCATGATGAGATGATGATAATGATAGCATGATGAGATGATGATGATGATGATGATGATGATGATAATGATAGCATGATGAGATGATGATGATGATATCATGATGAGATGATGATGATATCATGATGAGATGATGATAATGATAGCATGATGAGATGATGATGATGATATCATGATGAGATGATGATAATGATAGCATTATGAGAGGATGATGATGATGATGATGATGCCGATGATATCATGATGATGAGATGATGATGATATCATGATGAGATGATGATGATGATATCATGATATGATGATGATGATATTATGATGATAATATGATGATGATATCATGATGATATGATATGATGATGATGATGATGATGATGATATCATGATGAGATGATGATGATATCATGATGAGATGATGATAATGATATCATGATGAGATGATGATGATGATATCATGATGATGATTTCATGATGAGATGATGATGATTATGATGATATCATGATGAGATGATGATGATGATATCATGATGCTGATTTCATGATGAGATGATGATGATGATGATGATATCATGATGAGATGATGATGATGATGATGATGATGATGATGATGATGATGATATCATGATGTGATGATGATAATGATAGCATGATGAGATGATGATGATGATATCATGATGATGATTTCATGATGAGATGATGATGATGATGATGATGATATCATGATGAGATGATGATGATGATGATGATGATATCATGATGTGATGATGATAATGATAGCATGATGAGATGATGATGATTATATCATGATGAGATGATGATGATGATGATGATGATGATATCATGATGAGATGATGATGATGATGATGATGATGATGATGATGATATCATGATGAGATGATGATGATATCATGATGAGATGATGATGATATCATAATGAGATGATGATGATATCATGATGAGTTTATGATATCATGATGAGATGATGATGATATCATGATGAGATGATGATGATATCATGATGAGATGATGATGATATCATAATGAGATGATGATGATATCATGATGAGTTGATGATATCATGATGAGATGATGATGATATCATGATGAGATGATGATGATATCATGATGAGATGATGATGATTATATCATGATGAGATGATGATGATGATGATGATGATATAATGAAATGATGATGATGATATTATGATGTGATGATGATGATATCATGATGAGATGATGATGATGATATCATGATGAGATGATGATGATATCATAATGCGATGATGATGATATCATGATGAGTTGATGATATCATTATGAGATGATGATGATATCATGATGAGATGATGATGATATCATGATGAGATGATGATGATTATATCATGATGAGATGATGATGATGATGATATAATGAAATGATGATGATGATGATGATATCATGATGAGATGATGATGATATCATGATGAGATAATGATGAGATGATGATGATGATATCATGATGAGATGATAATGATATCATGATGAGAAGATGATGATATCATGATGAGATGATGATATCATAATGAGATGATGATATCATGATGAGATGGTAATGATGACATCATGATGAGATGATGATGATATCATGATGAGATGATGATGATGATGATGATGATGATATCCTGATGAGATGATGATATCATGATGATGATTTCATGATGAGATGATGATGATGATGATGATATCATGATGAGATGATGATGATGATGATATCATGATGATGATTTCATGATGAGATGATGCTATCATGATGAGATGATGATGATGAGATGATGATGATGATAATATCATGATGAGATGATGATGATGATGATATCATGATGAGATGATGATGATGATGATGATGATGATGATATAATGATGATGATATCATGATGAGATGATGATGATGATGATATGATGATGATATCATGATGATGATGATGATGATGATATCATGATGATGATATCATGATGAGATGATGATGATGATGATGATGATGATGATGATGATGATGATGATGATATCATGATGATGATATCATGATGATGATATCATGATGAGATGATGATGATGATATGATGATGATGATGATAATGATAGCATGATGAGATGATGATGATGATGATGATGATGATGATGATGATGATGATGATAATGATAGCATGATGAGATGATGATGATGATATCATGATGAGATGATGATGATATCATGATGAGATGATGATAATGATAGCATGATGAGATGATGATGATGATGATGATGATGATGATGATGATGATGATGATGATGATGATGATGATAATGATAGCATGATGAGATGATGATGATGATGATATCATGATGAGATGATGATAATATCATGATGAGATGATGATAATGATAGCATGATGAGATGATGATGATGATGATATGATGATGATATCATGATGAGATGATGATGATATCATGAAGATGATATCATGATGAGATGATGATGATGATGATATGATGATGATATCATGATGATGATGATGATAATGATAGCATGATGAGATGATGATGATGATATCATGATGAGATGATGATAATGATAGCATGATGAGATGATGATGATGATGATGATGATGATGATGATGATGATGATAATGATAGCATGATGAGATGATGATGATGATATCATGATGAGATGATGATGATATCATGATGAGATGATGATAATGATAGCATGATGAGATGATGATGATGATATCATGATGAGATGATGATAATGATAGCATTATGAGAGGATGATGATGATGATGATGATGATGATGATGATGATATCATGATGATGAGATGATGATGATGATATCATGATGAGATGATGATGATGATGTCATGATGAGATGATGATGATGATGATATCATGATGATGATTTCATGATGAGATGATGCTATCATGATGAGATGATGATGATGAGATGATGATGATGATAATATCATGATGAGATGATGATGATGATATCATGATGAGATGATGATGATGATATAATGATGATGATATCAGGATGAGATGATGATGATGATGATATCATGAAGATGATATCATGATGAGATGATGATGATGATGATATGATGATGATATCATGATGATGATGATGATGATGATATCATGATGATGATATCATGATGAGATGATGATGATGATGATGATGATGATGATATCATGATGATGATATCATGATGAGATGATGATGATGATATGATGATGATGATGATGATGATAATGATAGCATGATGAGATGATGATGATGATGATGATGATGATAATGATAGCATGATGAGATGATGATGATGATATCATGATGAGATGATGATGATATCATGATGAGATGATGATAATGATAGCATGATGAGATGATGATGATGATGATGATGATGATGATGATAATGATAGCATGATGAGATGATGATGATGATATCATGATGAGATGATGATGATATCATGATGAGATGATGATAATGATAGCATGATGAGATGATGATGATGATATGATGATGATATCATGATGATGATGATGATGATGATATCATGAAGATGATATCATGATGAGATGATGATGATGATATGATGATGATATCATGATGATGATGATGATGATGATATCATGATGATGATATCATGATGAGATGATGATGATGATGATGATGATGATATCATGATGATGATATCATGATGAGATGATGATGATGATGATATGATGATGATGATGATGATGATGATGATGATGATGATGATGATGATAATGATAGCATGATGAGATGATGATGATGATGATGATGATGATAATGATAGCATGATGAGATGATGATGATGATGATATCATGATGAGATGATGATAATGATAGCATGATGAGATGATGATGATGATGATGATGATGATGATAATGATAGCATGATGAGATGATGATATCATGATGAGATGATGATGATATCATGATGAGATGATGATAATGATAGCATGATGAGATGATGATGATGATATCATGATGAGATGATGATAATGATAGCATTATGAGAGGATGATGATGATGATGATGATGATGATGATATCATGATGATGAGATGATGATGATGATATCATGATGAGATGATGATGATGATATCATGATGAGATGATGATGATGATGATGATGATGATATCATGATGTGATGATGATAATGATAGCATGATGAGATGATGATGATTATATCATGATGAGATGATGATGATGATGATGATGATGATGATGATATCATGATGAGATGATGATGATGATGATGTTGATGATATCATGATGAGATGATGATGATATCATGATGAGATGATGATGATATCATAATGAGATGATGATGATATCATGATGAGTTTATGATATCATGATGAGATGATGATGATATCATGATGAGATGATGATGATATCATGATGAGATGATGATGATATCATAATGAGATAATGATGATGATATCATGATGAGTTGATGATATCATGATGAGATGATGATGATATCATGATGAGATGATGATATCATAATGAGATGATGATATCATGATGAGATGATAATGATGACATCATGATGAGATGATGATGATATCATGATAAGATGATGATGATGATGATGATATCATGATGAGATGATAATGATGACATCATGATGAGATGATGATGATATCATGATAAGATGATGATGATGATGATATCATGATGAGATGATGATGATGATGATGATGATATCATGATGATGATTTTATGATGAGATGATGATGAAGATGATGATGATGTCATGATGAGATGATGATGATGATGATGATATCATGATGAGATGATGATATTATGATGAAATGATGATGATGGCATCATGATTAGATGATGATGATATCATGATGAGATGATGATGATGATGATGATGATGATGATGATGATGATGATGATGATATCATGATGATGATATCATGATGATATTATGATGAAATGATGATGATGGCATCATGATTAGATGATGATGATATCATGATGAGATGATGATGATGATGAGATCATGATGAGATGATGATGATGATGATGATGATGATGATGATGATGATGATATCAAGATGAGATAATGATGATGATGATATCATGATGATGATTTCATGATGAGATGATGATGATTATGATGATATCATGATGAGATGATGATGATGATGATATCATGGTGATGATTTCATGATGAGATGATGATGATGATGATGATATCATGATGAGATGATGATGATGATGATGATGATGATGATGATGATGATGATGATATCATAATGTGATGATGATAATGATAGCATGATGAGATGATGATGATGATATCATGATGATGATTTCATGATGAGATAATGATGATGATGATGATGATGATGATGATATCATGATGAGATGATGATGATGATGATGATGATGATGATGATGATGATGATGATGATGATGATATCATGATGTGATGATGATAATGATAGCATGATGAGATGATGATGATTATATCATGATGAGATGATGATGATGATGATGATGATGATGATGATGATGATATCATGATGAGATGATGATGATGATGATGATGATGATATCATGATGAGATGATGATGATGATGATGATGATGATATCATGATGAGATGATGATGATATCATGATGAGATGATGATGATATCATAATGAGATGATGATGATATCATGATGAGTTTATGATATCATGATGAGATGATGATGATATCATGATGAGATGATGATGATATCATGATGAGATGATGATTATATCATAATGAGATGATGATGATATCATGATGAGTTGATGATATCATGATGAGTTGATGATATCATGATGAGATGATGATGATATCATGATGAGATGATGATATCATAATGAGATGATGATATCATGATGAGATGATAATGATTACATCATGATGAGATGATGATGATATCATGATAAGATGATGATGATGATGATGATGATATCATGATGATGATTTTATGATGAGATGATGATGAAGATGATGATGATATCATTATGACATGATGATGATGATGATGATGATATCATGATGATGATATCATGATGATGATATCATGATGAGATGATGATATTATGATGAAATGATGATGATGGCATCATGATTAGATGATGATGATATCATGATGAGATGATGATGATGATGATGATGATGATGATATCATGATGATGATATCATGATGATATTATGATGAAATGATGATGATGGCATCATGATTAGATGATGATATCATGATGAGATGATGATGATGATGATATCATGATGAGATGATGATGATGATGATGATGATGATGATGATATCAAGATGAGATAATGATGATGATGATATCATGATGATGATTTCATGATGAGATGATGATCATGATGATGATATCATGATGAGATGATGATGATGATGATGATGATGATGATATCATGATGTGATGATGATAATGATAGCATGATGAGATGATGATGATGATATCATGATGATGATTTCATGATGAGATGATGATGATGATGATGATGATGATGATATCATGATGAGATGATGATGATGATGATGATGATGATGATGATGATGATGATGATGATGATATCATGATAAGATGATGATGATGATGATATCATGATGAGATGATGATGATGATGATATCATGATGATGATTTTATGATGAGATGATGATGAAGATGATGATGAAATCATGATGAGATGATGATGATGATGATGATGATGATATCATGATGATGATATCATGATGAGATGATGATATTATGATGAAATGATGATGATGGCATCATGATTAGATGATGATATCATGATGAGATGATGATGATGATGATGATGATGATGATGATGATATCATGATGATGATATCATGATGATATTATGATGAAATGATGATGATGGCATCATGATTAGATGATGATGATATCATGATGAGATGATGATGATGATGATATCTTGATGAGATGATGATGATGATGATGATATCAAGATGAGATAATGATGATGATGATATCATGATGATGATTTCGTGATGAGATGATGATGATGATATCATGATGAGATGATGATGATGATGATGATGATGATGATATCATGATGTGATGATGATAATGATAGCATGATGAGATGATGATGATGATATCATGATGATGATTTCATGATGAGATGATGATGATGATGATGATGATGATATCATGATGAGATGATGATGATGATGATGATGATATCATGATGTGATGATGATAATGATAGCATGATGAGATGATGATGATTATATCATGATGAGATGATGATGATGATATCATGATGAGATGATGATGATGATGATGATGATGATATCATGATGAGATGATGATGATATCATGATGAGATGATGATGATATCATAATGAGATGATGATGATATCATGATGAGTTTATGATATCATGATGAGATGATGATGATATCATGATGAGATGATGATATCATGATGAGATGATGATGATATCATAATGAGATGATGATGATATCATGATGAGATGATGATGATATCATGATGAGATGATGATGATATCATGATGAGATGATGATTATATCATGATGAGATGATGATGATGATATAATGAAATGATGATGATGATATTATGATGTGATGATGATGATATCATGATGAGATGATGATGATATCATGATGAGATGATGATATCATAATGAGATGATGATGATATCATGATGAGTTGATGATATCATGATGAGATGATGATGATATCATGATGAGATGATGATATTATGATGAAATGATGATGATGGCATCATGATTAGATGATGATATCATGATGAGATGATGATGATGATGATGATGATGATGATGATGATGATGATGATGATGATGATGATATCATGATGATGATATCATGATGATATTATGATGAAATGATGATGATGGCATCATGATTAGATGATGATGATATCATGATGAGATGATGATGATGATGATATCTTGATGAGATGATGATGATGATGATGATATCAAGATGAGATAATGATGATGATGGTATCATGATGATGATTTCATGATGAGATGATGATGATGATGATGATATCATGATGAGATGATGATGATGATGATGATGATGATGATGATGATATCATGATGTGATGATGATAATGATAGCATGATGAGATGATGATGATGATGATATCATGATGATGATTTCATGATGAGATGATGATGATGATGATGATGATGATATCATGATGAGATGATGATGATGATGATGATATCATGATGTGATGATGATAATGATAGCATGATGAGATGATGATGATTATATCATGATGAGATGATGATGATGATGATGATGATGATATCATGATGAGATGATGATGATGATGATGATGATGATATCATGATGAGATGATGATGATATCATGATGAGATGATGATGATATCATAATGAGATGATGATGATATCATGATGAGTTTATGATATCATGATGAGATGATGATGATATCATGATGAGATGATGATGATATCATGATGAGATGATGACGATATCATAATGAGATGATGATGATATCATGATGAGTTGATGATATCATGATGAGATGATGATGATATCATGATGAGATGATGATGATATCATGATGAGATGATGATTATATCATGATGAGATGATGATGATGATATAATGAAATGATGATGATGATATTATGATGTGATGATGATGATATCATGATGAGATGATGATGATATCATGATGAGATGATGATGATATCATAATGAGATGATGATGATATCATGATGAGTTGATGATATCATGATGAGATGATGATGATATCATGATGAGATGATGATGATTATATCATGATGAGATGATGATGATTATATCATGATGAGATGATGATGATGATGATATAATGAAATGATGATGATGATGATGATATCATGATGAGATGATGATGATATCACGATGAGATAATGATGAGATGATGATGATGATATCATGATGAGATGATAATGATATCATGATGAGAAGATGATGATATCATGATGAGATGATGATATCATAATGAGATGATGATATCATGATGAGAAGGTAATGATGACATCATGATGAGATGATGATGATATCATGATGAGATGATGATGATGATGATGATGATGATGATGATATCCTGATGAGATGATGATGATGATGATGATATCATGATGATGATTTCATGATGAGATGATGATGATGATGATGATATCATGATGAGATGATGATGATGATGATATCATGATGATGATTTCATGATGAGATGATGCTATCATGATGAGATGATGATGATGAGATGATGATGATGATGATAATATCATGATGAGATGATGATGATGATGATATCATGATGAGATGATGATGATGATGATGATATAATGATGATGATATCATGATGAGATGATGATGATGATGATGATGATATCATGAAGATGATATCATGATGAGATGATGATGATGATGATATGATGATGATATCATGATGATGATGATGATGATGATGATATCATGATGATAATATCATGATGAGATGATGATGATGATGATATCATGATGATGATATCATGATGAGATGATGATGATGATATGATGATGATGATGATGATGATGATGATGATGATGATGATGATGATGATGATGATAATGATAGCATGATGAGATGATGATGATGATGATGATGATGATGATAATGATAGCATGATGAGATGATGATGATGATATCATGATGAGATGATGATGATATCATGATGAGATGATGATAATGATAGCATGATGAGATGATGATGATGATGATGATGATGATGATAATGATAGCATGATGAGATGATGATGATGATATCATGATGAGATGATGATGATATCATGATGAGATGATGATAATGATAGCATGATGAGATGATGATGATGGTGATATGATGATGATATCATGATGATGATGATGATGATGATATCATGAAGATGATATCATGATGAGATGATGATGATGATGATATGATGATGATATCATGATGATGATGATGATGATGATATCATGATGATGATATCATGATGAGATGATGATGATGATGATGATGATGATATCATGATGATGATATCATGATGAGATGATGATGATGATGATATGATGATGATGATGATGATGATGATGATGATGATGATGATGATAATGATAGCATGATGAGATGATGATGATGATGATGATGATGATGATGATGATGATGATGATGATGATGATGATAATGATAGCATGATGAGATGATGATGATGATATCATGATGAGATGATGATAATGATAGCATGATGAGATGATGATGATGATGATGATGATGATGATGATGATGATAATGATAGCATGATGAGATGATGATGATGATATCATGATGAGATGATGATGATGATATCATGATATGATGATGATGATATTATGATGATAATATGATGATGATATCATGATGATATGATATGATGATGATGATGATGATGATGATGATGATGATATCATGATGAGATGATGATAATGATATCATGATGAGATGATGATGATGATATCATGATGATGATTTCATGATGAGATGATGATGATTATGATGATATCATGATGAGATGATGATGATGATATCATGATGCTGATTTCATGATGAGATGATGATGATGATGATGATATCATGATGAGATGATGATGATGATGATGATGATGATGATGATGATATGATGATGATGATGATGATGATGATGATGATGATGATGATGATAATGATAGCATGATGAGATGATGATGATGATGATGATGATGATGATAATGATAGCATGATGAGATGATGATGATGATATCATGATGAGATGATGATGATATCATGATGAGATGATGATAATGATAGCATGATGAGATGATGATGATGATGATGATGATGATAATGATAGCATGATGAGATGATGATGATGATATCATGATGAGATGATGATGATATCATGATGAGATGATGATAATGATAGCATGATGAGATGATGATGATGGTGATATGATGATGATATCATGATGATGATGATGATGATGATATCATGAAGATGATATCATGATGAGATGATGATGATGATGATATGATGATGATATCATGATGATGATGATGATGATGATATCATGATGATGATATCATGATGAGATGATGATGATGATGATGATGATGATATCATGATGATGATATCATGATGAGATGATGATGATGATGATGATATGATGATGATGATGATGATGATGATGATGATGATGATAATGATAGCATGATGAGATGATGATGATGATGATGATGATGATGATGATGATGATGATAATGATAGCATGATGAGATGATGATGATGATATCATGATGAGATGATGATAATGATAGCATGATGAGATGATGATGATGATGATGATGATGATGATGATGATGATGATAATGATAGCATGATGAGATGATGATGATGATATCATGATGAGATGATGATGATATCATGATGAGATGATGATAATGATAGCATGATGAGATGATGATGATGATATCATGATGAGATGATGATAATGATAGCATTATGAGAGGATGATGATGATGATGATGATGATGCCGATGATATCATGATGATGAGATGATGATGATGATATCATGATGAGATGATGATGATGATATCATGATATGATGATGATGATATTATGATGATAATATGATGATGATATCATGATAATATGATATGATGATGATGATATCATGATGAGATGATGATGATATCATGATGAAATGATGATAATGATATCATGATGAGATGATGATGATGATATCATGATGATGATTTCATGATGAGATGATGATGATTATGATGATATCATGATGAGATGATGATGATGATATCATGATGCTGATTTCATGATGAGATGATGATGATGATGATGATATCATGATGAGATGATGATGATGATGATGATGATGATGATGATATCATGATGTGATGATGATAATGATAGCATGATGAGATGATGATGATGATATCATGATGATGATTTCATGATGAGATGATGATGATGATGATGATGATGATATCATGATGAGATGATGATGATGATGATGATGATGATATCATGATGTGATGATGATAATGATAGCGTGATGAGATGATGATGATTATATCATGATGAGATGATGATGATGATGATGATGATGATATCATGATGAGATGATGATGATGATGATGATGATATCATGATGAGATGATGATGATATCATGATGAGATGATGATGATATCATAATGAGATGATGATGATATCATGATGAGTTTATGATATCATGATGAGATGATGATGATATCATGATGAGTTTATGATATCATGATGAGATGATGATGATATCATGATGAGATGATGATGATATCATGATGAGATGATGATGATATCATAATGAGATGATGATGATATCATGATGAGTTGATGATATCATGATGAGATGATGATGATATCATGATGAGATGATGATGATATCATGATGAGATGATGATGATTATATCATGATGAGATGATGATGATGATGATGATATAATGAAATGATGATGATGATATTATGATGTGATGATGATGATATCATGATGAGATGATGATGATATCATGATGAGATGATGATGATATCATAATGCGATGATGATGATATCATGATGAGTTGATGATATCATTATGAGATGATGATGATATCATGATGAGATGATGATGATATCATGATGAGATGATGATGATTATATCATGATGAGATTATGATGATGATGATATAATGAAATGATGATGATGATGATGATATCATGATGAGATGATGATGATATCATGATGAGATAATGATGAGATGATGATGATGATATCATGATGAGATGATAATGATATCATGATGAGAAGATGATGATATCATGATGAGATGATGATATCATAATGAGATGATGATATCATGATGAGATGGTAATGATGACATCATGATGAGATGATGATGATATCATGATGAGATGATGATGATGATGATGATGATGATATCCTGATGAGATGATGATATCATGATGATGATTTCATGATGAGATGATGATGATGATGATGATATCATGATGAGATGATGATGATATCATGATGATGATTTCATGATGAGATGATGCTATCATGATGAGATGATGATGATGAGATGATGATGATGATAATATCATGATGAGATGATGATGATGATGATATCATGATGAGATGATGATGATGATGATGATGATGATGATATAATGATGATGATATCATGATGAGATGATGATGATGATGATATGATGATGATATCATGATGATGATGATGATGATGATATCATGATGATGATATCATGATGATGATATCATGATGATGATATCATGATGAGATGATGATGATGATGATGATGATGATGATGATGATGATGATATCATGATGATGATATCATGATGAGATGATGATGATGATATGATGATGATGATGATGATGATGATGATGATGATAATGATAGCATGATGAGATGATGATGATGATGATGATGATGATGATGATGATGATGATGATGATGATAATGATAGCATGATGAGATGATGATGATGATATCATGATGAGATGATGATGATATCATGATGAGATGATGATAATGATAGCATGATGAGATGATGATGATGATGATGATGATGATGATGATGATGATGATGATGATGATGATGATGATAATGATAGCATGATGAGATGATGATGATGATATCATGATGAGATGATGATGATATCATGATGAGATGATGATAATGATAGCATGATGAGATGATGATGATGATGATGATATGATGATGATATCATGATGATGATGATGATGATATCATGAAGATAATATCATGATGAGATGATGATGATGATGATATGATGATGATATCATGATGATGATGATGATGATGATATCATGATGATGATATCATGATGAGATGATGATGATGATGATGATGATGATATCATGATGATGATATCATGATGATGATATCATGATGAGATGATGATGATGATATGATGATGATGATGATGATGATGATGATGATGATGATGATGATGATGATGATGATGATAATGATAGCATGATGAGATGATGATGATGATGATGATGATGATGATGATGATGATGATGATGATGATAATGATAGCATGATGAGATGATGATGATGATATCATGATGAGATGATGATAATGATAGCATGATGAGATGATGATGATGATGATGATGATAATGATAGCATGATGAGATGATGATGATGATATCATGATGAGATGATGATGATATCATGATGAGATGATGATAATGATAGCATGATGAGATGATGATGATGATATCATGATGAGATGATGATAATGATAGCATGATGAGATGATGATGATGATGATGATGATGATAATGATAGCATGATGAGATGATGATGATGATATCATGATGAGATGATGATGATATCATGATGAGATGATGATAATGATAGCATGATGAGATGATGATGATGATGATATCATGATGAGATGATGATAATGATAGCATTATGAGAGGATGATGATGATGATGATGATGATGATGATATCATGATGATGAGATGATGATGATGATATCATGATGAGATGATGATGATGATGTCATGATGAGATGATGATGATGATGATATCATGATGATGATTTCATGATGAGATGATGCTATCATGATGAGATGATGATGATGAGATGATGATGATGATAATATCATGATGAGATGATGATGATGATATCATGATGAGATGATGATGATGATGATGATGATGATGATATAATGATGATGATATCAGGATGAGATGATGATGATGATGATATCATGAAGATGATATCATGATGAGATGATGATGATGATGATATGATGATGATATCATGATGATGATGATGATGATGATATCATGATGATGATATCATGATGAGATGATGATGATGATGATGATGATGATGATGATGATGATGATGATATCATGATGATGATATCATGATGAGATGATGATGATGATATGATGATGATGATGATGATGATGATAATGATAGCATGATGAGATGATGATGATGATGATGATGATGATGATGATGATGATAATGATAGCATGATGAGATGATGATGATGATATCATGATGAGATGATGATGATATCATGATGAGATGATGATAATGATAGCATGATGAGATGATGATGATGATGATGATGATGATGATGATGATGATGATGATAATGATAGCATGATGAGATGATGATGATGATATCATGATGAGATGATGATGATATCATGATGAGATGATGATAATGATAGCATGATGAGATGATGATGATGATATGATGATGATATCATGATGATGATGATGATGATGATATCATGAAGATGATATCATGATGAGATGATGATGATGATATGATGATGATATCATGATGATGATGATGATGATGATATCATGATGATGATATCATGATGAGATGATGATGATGATGATGATGATGATATCATGATGATGATATCATGATGAGATGATGATGATGATGATATGATGATGATGATGATGATGATGATGATGATGATGATGATGATGGTGATAATGATAGCATGATGAGATGATGATGATGATGATGATGATGATAATGATAGCATGATGAGATGATGATGATGATATCATGATGAGATGATGATAATGATAGCATGATGAGATGATGATGATGATGATGATAATGATAGCATGATGAGATGATGATGATGATATCATGATGAGATGATGATGATATCATGATGAGATGATGATAATGATAGCATGATGAGATGATGATGATGATATCATGATGAGATGATGATAATGATAGCATTATGAGAGGATGATGATGATGATGATGATGATGATGATATCATGATGATGAGATGATGATGATGATATCATGATGAGATGATGATGATGATATCATGATGAGATGATGATGATGATGATATCATGATGATGATTTCATGATGAGATGATGCTATCATGATGAGATGATGATGATGAGATGATGATGATGATAATATCATGATGAGATGATGATGATGATGATGATATCATGATGAGATGATGATGATGATGATGATGATGATATAATGATGATGATATCATGATGAGATGATGATGATGATGATGATATCATGAAGATGATATCATGATGAGATGATGATGATGATGATATGATGATGATATCATGATGATGATGATGATGATGATATCATGATGATGATATCATGATGAGATGATGATGATGATGATGATGATGATGATGATGATGATGATGATATCATGATGATGATGATATCATGATGATGATATCATGATGAGATGATGATGATGATATGATGATGATGATGATGATGATGATAATGATAGCATGATGAGATGATGATGATATCATGACGAGATGATGATGATATCATGATGAGATGATGATGATATCATGATGCGAAGATGATGATATCATGATGAGATGATGATGATATCATGATGCGATGATGATGATATCATGATGAGATGATGATGATGATGATGATGATGATATCATGATGAGATGATGATATCATGATGAGATGATGATGATATCATGATGAGATGATGATGATGATGATATCATGATGATGATATCATGATGAGATGATGATGATATTATGATGAGATGATGATGATTTTATGATGATATAATGAGATGATGATGATATCATGATGATGATATCATGATGAGATGATGATGATGATATCATGATGAGATGATGATGATATCATGATGAGATGATGATGATGATATCATGATGATGATATCATGATGAGATGATGATGATGATGGGATGATATCATGATGAGATGATGACAATGATAGCATGATGAGATGATGATGATGAAGATATCATGATGAGATGATGATGATTATATCATGATGATGATATCATGATGAGATGATGATGATGATGGGATGATATCATGATGAGATGATGACAATGATATCATGATGAGATGATGATGATGATGATGATGATATCATGATGATATCATAATGAGATGATAATGATGATATTATGATGATATCATGATGATATGATGATGATGATATGATGATGATATCATGATGAGATGATGATGATATCATGATGATATCATGATGAGATGATGATGATGATGATGATGATGATGATATCATGATGATGATTTCATGATGAGATGATGATGATAATGATGATGATGATGATATCATGATGATGATATCATGATGAGATGATGATATCATGATGAGATAATGATATCATGATGAGATGATGATATCATGATGAGATGATGATGATGATATCATGATGATATCATGATGAGATGATGATGATATCATGATGATAACATGATGAGATGATGATGATAATGATGAGATGATGATATCATGATGACATGATGATATCATGATGAGATGACGGTGATAATATCATGATGAGATGATGATGGTAACATGATGAGATGATGATGATATCAGGATGAGATGATGATGATGATGATGATATCATGATGAGATGATGATGATGATATCATGATGATGTTATCATGATGAGATGATGATGATGATATCATGATGAGATGATGATGATATTATGATAAGATGCTGATGATTTTATGATGATATAATGAGATGATGATGATATCATGATGATGTTATCATGATGAGATGATGATGATGATGATATCATGATGATGATATCATGATGAGATGATGATGATGTTGATGATGGGATGATATCATGATGAGATGATGACAATGATAGCATGATGAGATGATGATGATGATATCATGATGAGATGATGATAATGATAGCATGATGAGATGATGATGATGATGATGATGATGATGATGATGATGATGATGATGATGATGATGATGATGATGATGATGATGATAGCATGATGAGATGATGATGATGATATCATGATGAGATGATGATGATATCATGATGAGATGATGATAATGATAGCATGATGAGATGATGATGATGATATCATGATGAGATGATGATAATGATAGCATTATGAGAGGATGATGATGATGATGATGATGATGATGATATCATGATGATGAGATGATGATGATGATATCATGATGAGATGATGATGATGATAATATCATGATGAGATGATGATGATGATGATATCATGATGAGATGATGATGATGATGATGATGATATAATGATGATGATATCATGATGAGATGATGATGATGATGATATCATGAAGATGATATCATGATGAGATGATGATGATGATGATATGATGATGATATCATGATGATGATGATGATGATGATATCATGATGATGATATCATGATGAGATGATGATGATGATGATGATGATGAGGATGATATCATGATGATGATATCATGATGAGATGATGATGATGATATGATGATGATGATGATGATGATGATGATGATGATGATGATGATAATGATAGCATGATGAGATGATGATGATGATGATGATGATGATGATGATGATGATGATGATGATGATGATAATGATAGCATGATGAGATGATGATGATGATATCATGATGAGATGATGATGATATCATGATGAGATGATGATAATGATAGCATGATGAGATGATGATGATGATGAATGATGATGATGATGATGATGATGATGATGATGATGATGATGATGATGATGATGATGATAATGATAGCATGGTGAGATGATGATAATGATATCATGATGAGATGATGATGATATCATGATGAGATGATGATAATGATAGCATGATGAGATGATGATGATGATGATGATATGATGATGATATCATGATGATGATGATGATGATGATATCATGAAGATGATATCATGATGAGATGATGATGATGATGATATGATGATGATATCATGATGATGATGATGATGATATCATGATGATGATATCATGATGAGATGATGATGATGATGATGATGATGATGATGATGATGATATCATGATGATGATATCATGATGAGATGATGATGATGATATGATGATGATGATGATGATGATGATGATGATGATGATGATGATGATGATGATAATGATAGCATGATGAGATGATGATGATGATGATGATGATGATGATGATGATGATGATGATGATGATGATGATAATGATAGCATGATGAGATGATGATGATGATATCATGATGAGATGATGATAATGATAGCATGATGAGATGATGATGATGATGATGATGATAATGATAGCATGATGAGATGATGATGATGATATCATGATGAGATGATGATGATATCATGATGAGATGATGATAATGATAGCATGATGAGATGATGATGATGATATCATGATGAGATGATGATAATGATAGCATTATGAGAGGATGATGATGATGATGATGATGATGATATCATGATGATTAGATGATGATGATGATATCATGATGAGATGATGATGATGATATCATGATGAGATGATGATGATGATGATATCATGATGATGATTTAATGATGAGATGATGCTATCATGATGAGATGATGATGATGAGATGATGATGATGATAATATCATGATGAGATGATGATGATGATGATATCATGATGAGATGATGATGATGATGATGATGATGATGATGATGATGATATAATGATGATGATATCATGATGAGATGATGATGATGATGATATCATGAAGATGATATCATGATGAGATGATGATGATGATGATATGATGATGATGATGATATGATGATGATATCATGATGATGATGATGATGATATCATGATGATGATATCATGATGAGATGATGATGATGATGATGATGATGATGATATCATGATGATGATATCATGATGATGATATCATGATGAGATGATGATGATGATGATGATAATGATGATGATGATATCATGATGATGATATCATGATGAGATGATGATGATGATATGATGATGATGATGATGATAGCATGATGAGATGATGATGATGATGATGATGATGATGATGATGATGATGATGATGATAATGATAGCATGATGAGATGATGATGATGATATCATGATGAGATGATGATGATATCATGATGAGATGATGATAATGATAGCATGATGAGATGATGATGATGATGATGATGATGATAATGATAGCATGAAGATGATGATGATGATATCATGATGAGATGATGATGATATCATGATGAGATGATGATAATGATAGCATGATGAGATGATGATGATGATGATATGATGATGATATCATGATGATGATGATGATGATGATGATATCATGAAGATGATATCATGATGAGATGATGATGATGATGATATGATGATGATATCATGATGATGATGATGATGATGATATCATGATGATGATATCATGATGAGATGATGATGATGATGATGATGATGATGATATCATGATGATGATATCATGATGAGATGATGATGATGATATGATGATGATGATGATGATGATGATGATGATGATGATGATGATAATGATAGCATGATGTGATGATGATGATGATGATGATGATGATGATGATAATGATAGCATGATGAGATGATGATGATGATATCATGATGAGATGATGATAATGATAGCATGATGAGATGATGATGATGATGATGATGATAATGATAGCATGATGAGATGATGATGATGATATCATGATGAGATGATGATGATATCATGATGAGATGATGATAATGATAGCATGATGAGATGATGATGATGATATCATGATGAGATGATGATAATGATAGCATTATGAGAGGATGATGATGATGATGATGATGATATCATGATGATGAGATGATGATGATGATGATATCATGATGAGATGATGATGATGATATCATGATGAGATGATGATGATGATGATATCATGATGATGATTTCATGATGAGATGATGCTATCATGATGAGATGATGATGATGAGATGATGATGATGATAATATCATGATGAGATGATGATGATGATGATATCATGATGAGATGATGATGATGATGATGATGATGATGATATAATGATGATGATATCATGATGAGATGATGATGATGATGATATCATGAAGATGATATCATGATGAGATGATGATGATGATGATGATATGATGATGATGATATCATGATGATGATGATGATGATATCATGATGATGATATCATGATGAGATGATGATGATGATGATGATGATGATGATGATGATGATGATGATGATGATGATGATATCATGATGATGATATCATGATGATGATATCATGATGAGATGATGATGATGATGATGATATCATGATGATGATATCATGATGAGATGATGATGATGATATGATGATGATGATGATGATAGCATGATGAGATGATGATGATGATGATGATGATGATAATGATAGCATGATGAGATGATGATGATGATATCATGATGAGATGATGATGATATCATGATGAGATGATGATAATGATAGCATGATGAGATGATGATGATGATGATGATGATGATGATGATGATGATAATGATAGCATGATGAGATGATGATAATGATATCATGATGAGATGATGATGATATCATGATGAGATGATGATAATGATAGCATGATGAGATGATGATGATGATGATATGATGATGATATCATGATGATGATGATGATGATGATATCATGAAGATGATATCATGATGAGATGATGATGATGATGATATGATGATGATATCATGATGATGATGATGATGATGATATCATGATGATGATATCATGATGAGATGATGATGATGATGATGATGATGATGATATCATGATGATGATATCATGATGAGATGATGATGATGATATGATGATGATGATGATGATGATGATGATGATGATGATGATAATGATAGCATGATGTGATGATGATGATGATGATGATGATGATGATGATGATGATGATGATGATGATAATGATAGCATGATGAGATGATGATGATGATATCATGATGAGATGATGATAATGATAGCATGATGAGATGATGATGATGATGATGATGATAATGATAGCATGATGAGATGATGATGATGATATCATGATGAGATGATGATGATATCATGATGAGATGATGATAATGATAGCATGATGAGATGATGATGATGATATCATGATGAGATGATGATAATGATAGCATGATGAGATGATGATGATGATGATATGATGATGATATCATGATGATGATGATGATGATATCATGAAGATGATATCATGATGAGATGATGATGATGATGATGATATGATGATGATATCATGATGATGATGATGATGATGATATCATGATGATGATATCATGATGAGATGATGATGATGATGATGATGATGATGATGATATCATGATGATGATATCATGATGAGATGATGATGATGATATGATGATGATGATGATGATGATGATGATGATGATGATGATGATAATGATAGCATGATGAGATGATGATGATGATGATGATGATGATGATGATGATGATGATGATGATGATGATGATGATAATGATAGCATGATGAGATGATGATGATGATATCATGATGAGATGATGATAATGATAGCATGATGAGATGATGATGATGATGAAATGATGATGATAATGATAGCATGATGAGATGATGATGATGATATCATGATGAGATGATGATGATATCATGATGAGATGATGATAATGATAGCATGATGAGATGATGATGATGATATCATGATGAGATGATGATAATGATAGCATTATGAGAGGATGATGATGATGATGATGATGATATCATGATGATGAGATGATGATGATGATATCATGATGAGATGATGATGATGATATCATGATGAGATGATGATGATGATGACTGCCACCAAAAGAACCCAAAAGGGATTAAATTCTGCGCTATAGAAAAGGTAAATAAAAATTGGCGAGGGGGTGATAACATTAAAAATATAGGAAAACATGAAATGAAATGGGTATTTAATTTAGCCACTCTAAAGCCACAAGGTCTAAATGCAGATTTTGACCTGCACAATTTTATGTAAATTTTATGTAAATTTTATGCAAATGTATCTTTTTTCCATAAGGTGCATAAACAGGATTAAGCAATATTGGATCTCTGTTTTTTATATAGATATATATTTTTTATAAGAGTATATTTATATTTTTTAACTAATTATTTCATACTAATATATTTTTTCTTATCATAAAGAACTTTTTTTTTTTTTTTTTTGAGCTATCCCAGTTTTTATACTTCTGTTTACATTATTGTTTTTTAACAAATATAAGTACATTTGAGCTCCAAATATGGGCATACTCCTGCTTATAGATGCACCTAGCACTTTTGTTTAAGATAAAACACTTGTTTCTTTGTTTTTTCTCTGGGTATATATATGCAAGCCAATACATGAAAATGCAAGGACTAAGTCAAAACCTCGCGAGATAACAGCAAATCACGCTAAGAAAATTTACTATGTCAAAATCACGCGAGAGGATGACGAAAGCGGAAGTAATTTGCCAACCAATGATACGGAGGACATGGATATAAAACACCACTTCATAGCAGGGAGTCCAGACGCCTGGTAGAAGCCCACAAAGGGTGAAACGCGTAGCGGATTGGACTCACCCTGCTGTTCTTTATGTACATATATTGTGTATATTTTTATTCCACA
>CM069861.1:96167721-96170221 GCA_036172795.1 Pelodytes ibericus
GAGATGATGATGATGATGATGATGATGATGATATCATGATGAGATGATGATGATGATGATGATGATGATGATGATGATGATATCATGATGTGATGATGATAATGATAGCATAATGAGATGATGATGATTATATCATGATGAGATGATGATGATGATGATATGATAAAATGATGATGATATGATGATTATGATGATGATGATGATATGATGATGAGATAATGATGAGATGATGATGAGATGATTATGATATCATGATGAGAAGATGATGATGATGATGATGATGATGATGATATCATGATGAGATGGTATCATGATGAGATGGTATCATGATGAGATGATGATGATGATATCATGATGATGATATCGATGATGATGAGATGATGATGATGATGATGATGATGATAATGATAGCATGATGAGATGATGATGATGATGATGATGATATCATGATGAGATGATGATGATGATGATGATGATATCATGATGATGATTTCATGATGAGATGATGATGATGATATCATGATGAGATGATGATGATGATGATATCATGATGATGATATCATGATGAGATGATGATATTATGATGAAATGATGATGATGGCATCATGATTAGATGATGATGATATCATGATGAGATGATGATGATGATGATGATGATATCATGATGATGATATCATGATGAGATGATGATATTGTGATGAAATGATGATGATGGCATCATGATTAGATGATGATAATATCATGATGAGATGATGATGATGATGATGATGATATCATGATGAGATGATGATGATGATGATGATGATATCAAGATGAGATAATGATGATGATGATGATGATATCATGATGATGATTTCATGATGAGATGATGATGATGATGATTATTTCATGATGAGATGATGATGATGATGATGATATCATGATGAGATGATGATGATGATGATGATATCATGATGTGATGATGATAATGATAGCATAATGAGATGATGATGCTGATGATGATTTGATGAGATGATGATGATATGATGATGATGATGATGATGATGATGATGATGATGATGATGATGATGATGAGATAATGATGAGATGATGATGAGATGATTATGATATCATGATGAGAAGATGATGATATCATGATGAGATGATGATGATATGATGATGATGATGATGATGATGATGATGATGATGATGATGATGATGATGATGATGATGAGATAATGATGAGATGATGATGAGATGATTATGATATCATGATGAGAAGATGATGATATCATGATGAGATGATGATATCATGATGAGATGATGACATAATGATGAGATGATAATGATGACATCATGATGAGATGATATCATGAAGAGATGATGATATCATGATGAGATGATGATATAATGATGAGATGATAATGATGACATCATGATGAGATGATGATGAAATCATGATGAGAAGATGATATCATGATGAGATGATGATATAATGATGAGATGATAATGATGACATCATGATGAGATGATGATGATGATATCATGATGATGATTTCATGATGAGATGATGATGATGATGATATCATGATGATGATATCATGATGAGATGATGATGATGATGATATCATGATGATGATATCGATGATGATGAGATGATGATGATGATGATGATGATAATGATAGCATGATGAGATGATGATGATGATGATATCATGATGAGATGATGATAATGATAGCATGATGAAACGATGATAATGATAGCATGTTGAGATGATGATGATATCATGATGAGATGATGATGATATCATGATGAGATGATGATGATATCATGATGAGATGATGATATCATGATGAGATGATGATATCATGATGAGATGATGATGATATCATGATGAGATGATGATGATATCATGATGATGATGATGATGATGATGATGATGATGATGATATCATGATGAGATGATGATAATGATAGCATGATGAGACGATGATAATGATAGCATAAGATGATGATGGTATCATGATGAGATGATAATGATGACATCATGATGAGATGATGATAATGATGACATCATGATGAGATGATGATGATGATGATATCATGATGAGATGATGATGATGATGATGATGATGATGATATCATGATGAGATGATGATGATGATGATGATGATGATATCATGATGATGATTTCATGATGAGATGATGATGATGATGATGATATCATGATGAGATGATGATGATGATGATGATGATGATATCATGATGATGATATCATGATGAGATGATGATATTATGATGAAATGATGATGATGGCATCATGATTAGATGATGATGATATCATGATGAGATGATAATGATAATGATATCATGATGAGATGATGATGATGATGATGATGATGATGATGATATCAAGATGAGATAATGATGATGATGATATCATGATGATGATTTCATGATGAGATGATGATGATGATATCATGATGATGATTTCCTGATGAGATGATAATGATGATGATG
>CM069861.1:96177721-96217721 GCA_036172795.1 Pelodytes ibericus
TCATGATGAGATGATGATGATGATGATGATATCATGATGATGATTTCATGATGAGATGATGATGATGATGATATCATGATGAGATGATGATGATGATATCATGATGTGATGATGATAATGATAGCATAATGAGATGCTGATGATTATATCATGATGAAATGATGATGATGATGATATGATGAGATGATGATGATGTGATGATGATGATGATGATGATGAAGATGATGATGATGATGATGATGATGATGATATCATGATGAGATAATGATGAGATGATGATGAGATGATTATGATATCATGATGAGAAGATGATGATATCATGATGAGATGATGATATCATGATGAGATGATGACATAATGATGAGATGATAATGATGACATCATGATGAGATGATGATGATATCATGATGAGATGATGATATCATGATGAGATGATGATATAATGATGAGATGATAATGATGACATCATGATGAGAGGATGATGATATCATGATGAGATGATGATGATGATATCATGATGATGATTTCATGATGAGATGATGATGATGATGATGATGATGATGATGATGATGATGATATCATGATGATGAAATCATGATGAGATGATGATGATGATGATGATAATGATGATGATATCATGATGAGATGATATCATGATGAGATGATGATGATGAGATGATGATGATGAGATGATGATGATGAGATGATGATGATGATGATGATAATGATAGCATGATGAGATGATGATGATGATGATGATGATGATGATGATGATATCATGATGAGATGATGATAATGATAGCATGATGAGACGATGATAATGATAGCATGTTGAGATGATGATGATATCATGATGAGATGATGATGATATCATGACGAGATGATGATGATATCATGATGAGATGATGATATCATGATGAGATGATGATATCATGATGAGATGATGATGATATCATGATGAGATGATGATGATATCATGATGAGATGATGATGATGATGATGATGATGATGATATCATGATGAGATGATGATAATGATAGCATGATGAGACGATGATAATGATAGCATAAGATGATGATGGTATCATGATGAGATGATGATGATATCATGATAAGATGATGATGATATCATGATGAGATGATGATGATATCATGATGCGAAGATGATGATATCATGATGAGATGATGATGATATCATGATGCGATGATGATGATATCATGATGAGATGATGATGATGATGATGATATCATGATGAGATGATGATATCATGATGAGATGATGATGATATCATGATGAGATGATGATGATGATGATATCATGATGATGATATCATGATGAGATGATGATGATATCATGATGAGATGATGATGATGATATCATGATGAGATGATGATGATATCATGATGAGATGATGATGATGATATCATGATGATGATATCATGATGAGATGATGATGATGATGGGATGATATCATGATGAGATGATGACAATGATAGCATGATGAGATGATGATGATGAAGATATCATGATGAGATGATGATGATTATATCATGATGATGATATCATGATGATGATATCATGATGAGATGATGATGATGATGGGATGATATCATGATGAGATGATGACAATGATATCATGATGTGATGATGATGATGATGATGATGATATCATGATGATGTCATAATGAGATGATAATGATGATATTATGATGATATCATGATGATATGATGATGATGATATGATGATGATATCATGATGAGATGATGATGATATCATGATGATATCATGATGAGATGATGATGATGATGATGATGATGATGATGATATCATGATGATGATTTCATGATGAGATGATGATGATAATGATGAGATGATGATATCATGATGAGATGATGATATCATGATGAGATGATGATATCATGATGAGATGATGATATCATGATGAGATGATGATGATGATATCATGATGATATCATGATGAGATGATGATGATATCATGATGATAACATGATGAGATGATGATGATAATGATGAGATGATGATATCATGATGACATGATATCATGATGAGATGACGGTGATAATATCATGATGAGATGATGATGGTAACATGATGAGATGCTGATGATATCAGGATGAGATGATGATGATGATGATGATGATATCATGATGAGATGATGATGATGATATCATGATGATGTTATCATGATGAGATGATGATGATGATATCATGATGAGATGATGATGATATTATGATAAGATGCTGATGATTTTATGATGATATAATGAGATGATGATGATATCATGATGATGTTATCATGATGAGATGATGATGATGATGATATCATGATGATGATATCATGATGAGATGATGATGTTGATGATGGGATGATATTATGATGAGATGATGACAATGATAGCATGATGAGATGATGATGATGATATCATGATGAGATGATGATGATGATATCATGATGATGATATCATGATGAGATGATGATGATGATGATGGGATGATATCATGATGAGATTATGACAATGATAGCATGATGAGATGATGATGATGATGATGATATCATGATGAGATGATGATGATGATATCATGATGATGATATCATGATGAGATGATGATGATGATGGGATGATATCATGATGAGATGATGACAATGATAGCATGATGAGATGATGATGATGATGATGATATCATGATGAGATGATGATGATTATATCATGATGATGATATCATGATGATGATATCATGATGAGATGATGATGATGATGGGATGATATCATGATGAGATGATGACAATGATATCATGATGAGATGATGATGATGATGATGATGATGATATCATGATGATATCATAATGAGATGATAATGATGATATTATGATGATATCATGATGAGATGATGATGATGATATGATGATGATATCATGATGAGATGATGATGATATCATGATGATATCATGATGAGATGATGACAATGATATCATGATGAGATGATGATGATGATGATGATGATATCATGATGATATCATAATGAGATGATAATGATGATATTATGATGATATCATGATGAGATGATGATGATGATATGATGATGATATCATGATGAGATGATGATGATATCATGATGATATCATGATGAGATGATGATGATGATGATGATGATGATATCATGATGATGATTTCATGATGAGATGATGATGATAATGATGAGATGATGATATCATGATGAGATGATGATATCATGATGAGATGATGATGATGATGATATGATGATGATATCATGATGAGATGATGATGATATCATGATGAGATGATGATGATAATGATGAGATGATGATATCATGATGAGATGATGATATCATGATGAGATGATGACATAATGATGAGATGATAATGATGACATCATGATGAGATGATGATGATATCATGATGAGATGATGATGATGATGATATCATGATGAGATGATGATGATGATGATGATATCATGATGATGATTTCATGATGAGATGATGATGATGATGATATCATGATGAGATGATGATAATGATATCATGATGTGATGATGATAATGATAGCATAATGAGATGCTGATGATTATATCATGATGAAATGATGATGATGATGATATGATGAGATGATGATGATGATGTGATGATGATGATGATGATGATGAAGATGATGATGATGATGATGATGATGATGATGATATCATGATGAGATAATGATGAGATGATGATGAGATGATTATGATATCATGATGAGAAGATGATGATATCATGATGAGATGATGATATCATGATGAGAAGATGATGATATCATGATGAGATGATGATATCATGATGAGATGATGACATAATGATGAGATGATAATGATGACATCATGATGAGATGATGATGATATCATGATGAGATGATGATATAATGATGAGATGATAATGATGACATCATGATGAGAGGATGATGATATCATGATAAGATGATGATGATGATATCATGATGATGATTTCATGATGAGATGATGATTTCATGATGAGATGATGATCATGATGATGATGATGATGATATCATGATGATGATATCATGATGAGATGATGATGATGATGATGATGATGATGATGATGATGATATCATGATGAGATGATATCATGATGAGATGATGATGATGAGATGATGATGATGAGATGATGATGATGAGATGATGATGATGATGATGATGATAATGATAGCATGATGAGATGATGATGATGATGATGATGATGATGATATCATGATGAGATGATGATAATGATAGCATGATGAGACGATGATAATGATAGCATGTTGAGATGATGATGATATCATGATGAGATGATGATGATATCATGACGAGATGATGATGATATCATGATGAGATGATGATGATATCATGATGCGAAGATGATGATATCATGATGAGATGATGATGATATCATGATGCGATGATGATGATATCATGATGAGATGATGATGATGATGATGATGATGATATCATGATGAGATGATGATATCATGATGAGATGATGATGATATCATGATGAGATGATGATGATGATGATATCATGATGATGATATCATGATGAGATGATGATGATATTATGATGAGATGATGATGATTTTATGATGATATAATGAGATGATGATGATATCATGATGATGATATCATGATGAGATGATGATGATGATATCATGATGAGATGATGATGATATCATGATGAGATGATGATGATGATATCATGATGATGATATCATGATGAGATGATGATGATGATGGGATGATATCATGATGAGATGATGACAATGATAGCATGATGAGATGATGATGATGAAGATATCATGATGAGATGATGATGATTATATCATGATGATGATATCATGATGAGATGATGATGATGATGGGATGATATCATGATGAGATGATGACAATGATATCATGATGAGATGATGATGATGATGATGATGATATCATGATGAAATGATGATGATGATGATATGATGAGATGATGATGATGATGTGATGATGATGATGATGATGATGAAGATGATGATGATGATGATGATGATGATGATGATATCATGATGAGATAATGATGAGATGATGATGAGATGATTATGATATCATGATGAGAAGATGATGATATCATGATGAGATGATGATATCATGATGAGAAGATGATGATATCATGATGAGATGATGATATCATGATGAGATGATGACATAATGATGAGATGATAATGATGACATCATGATGAGATGATGATGATATCATGATGAGATGATGATATAATGATGAGATGATAATGATGACATCATGATGAGAGGATGATGATATCATGATAAGATGATGATGATGATATCATGATGATGATTTCATGATGAGATGATGATTTCATGATGAGATGATGATCATGATGATGATGATGATGATATCATGATGATGATATCATGATGAGATGATGATGATGATGATGATGATGATGATGATGATGATATCATGATGAGATGATATCATGATGAGATGATGATGATGAGATGATGATGATGAGATGATGATGATGAGATGATGATGATGATGATGATGATAATGATAGCATGATGAGATGATGATGATGATGATGATGATGATATCATGATGAGATGATGATAATGATAGCATGATGAGACGATGATAATGATAGCATGTTGAGATGATGATGATATCATGATGAGATGATGATGATATCATGACGAGATGATGATGATATCATGATGAGATGATGATGATATCATGATGCGAAGATGATGATATCATGATGAGATGATGATGATATCATGATGCGATGATGATGATATCATGATGAGATGATGATGATGATGATGATGATGATATCATGATGAAATGATGATATCATGATGAGATGATGATGATATCATGATGAGATGATGATGATGATGATATCATGATGATGATATCATGATGAGATGATGATGATATTATGATGAGATGATGATGATTTTATGATGATATAATGAGATGATGATGATATCATGATGATGATATCATGATGAGATGATGATGATGATATCATGATGAGATGATGATGATATCATGATGAGATGATGATGATGATATCATGATGATGATATCATGATGAGATGATGATGATGATGGGATGATATCATGATGAGATGATGACAATGATAGCATGATGAGATGATGATGATGAAGATATCATGATGAGATGATGATGATTATATCATGATGATGATATCATGATGAGATGATGATGATGATGGGATGATATCATGATGAGATGATGACAATGATATCATGATGAGATGATGATGATGATGATGATGATATCATGATGATATCATAATGAGATGATAATGATGATATTATGATGATATCATGATGATATGATGATGATGATATGATGATGATATCATGATGAGATGATGATGATATCATGATGATATCATGATGAGATGATGATGATGATGATGATGATGATGATATCATGATGATGATTTCATGATGAGATGATGATGATAATGATGATGATGATGATATCATGATGATGATATCATGATGAGATGATGATATCATGATGAGATAATGATATCATGATGAGATGATGATATCATGATGAGATGATGATGATGATATCATGATGATATCATGATGAGATGATGATGATATCATGATGATAACATGATGAGATGATGATGATAATGATGAGATGATGATATCATGATGACATGATGATATCATGATGAGATGACGGTGATAATATCATGATGAGATGATGATGGTAACATGATGAGATGATGATGATATCAGGATGAGATGATGATGATGATGATGATATCATGATGAGATGATGATGATGATATCATGATGATGTTATCATGATGAGATGATGATGATGATATCATGATGAGATGATGATGATATTATGATAAGATGCTGATGATTTTATGATGATATAATGAGATGATGATGATATCATGATGATGTTATCATGATGAGATGATGATGATGATGATATCATGATGATGATATCATGATGAGATGATGATGATGTTGATGATGGGATGATATCATGATGAGATGATGACAATGATAGCATGATGAGATGATGATGATGATATCATGATGAGATGATGATGATGATATCATGATGATGATATCATGATGAGATGATGATGATGATGGGATGATATCATGATGAGATGATGACAATGATAGCATGATGAGATGATGATGATGATGATGATATCATGATGAGATGATGATGATTATATCATGATGATGATATCATGATGATGATATCATGATGAGATGATGATGATGATGGGATGATATCATGATGAGATGATGACAATGATATCATGATGAGATGATGATGATGATGATGATATCATGATGAGATGATGATGATGATGATGATGATGATATCATGATGTGATGATGATAATGATAGCATGATGAGATGATGATGATGATGATATCATGATGATGATTTCATGATGAGATGATGATGATGATGATGATGATGATATCATGATGAGATGATGATGATGATGATGATATCATGATGTGATGATGATAATGATAGCATGATGAGATGATGATGATTATATCATGATGAGATGATGATGATGATGATGATGATGATATCATGATGAGATGATGATGATGATGATGATGATGATGATATCATGATGAGATGATGATGATATCATGATGAGATGATGATGATATCATAATGAGATGATGATGATATCATGATGAGTTTATGATATCATGATGAGATGATGATGATATCATGATGAGATGATGATGATATCATGATGAGATGATGATGATATCATGATGAGATGATGATGATGATGATGATGATGATGATGATATCATGATGAGATGATGATAATGATAGCATGATGAGACGATGATAATGATAGCATAAGATGATGATGGTATCATGATGAGATGATGATGATATCATGATAAGATGATGATGATATCATGATGAGATGATGATGATGATGATGATATCATGATGAGATGATGATGATATCATGATGAGATGATGATGATGATGATGATGATATCATGATGATGATATCATGATGATGATATCATGATGAGATGATGATGATATTATGATAAGATGATGATGATTTTATGATGATATAATGAGATGATGATGATATCATGATGATGTTATCATGATGAGATGATGATGATGATATCATGATGAGATGATGATGATATTATGATAAGATGCTGATGATTTTATGATGATATAATGAGATGATGATGATATCATGATGATGTTATCATGATGAGATGATGATGATGATGATATCATGATGAGATGATGATGATGATGATGATGATGGGATGATATCATGATGAGATGATGACAATGATAGCATGATGAGATGATGATGATGATGATGATGATATCATGATGATATGATGATGATGATATCATGGTGATGATATCATGATGAGATGATGATGATGATGATGGGATGATATCATGATGAGATGATGACAATGATAGCATGATGAGATGATGATGATGATGATATCATGATGAGATGATGATGATTATATCATGATGATGATATCATGATGATGATATCATGATGAGATGATGATGATGATGGGATGATATCATGATGAGATGATGACAATGATATCATGATGAGATGATGATGATGATGATGATGATGATGATATCATGATGATATCATAATGAGATGATAATGATGATATTATGATGATATCATGATGAGATGATGATGATGATATGATGATGATATCATGATGAGATGATGATGATATCATGATGATATCATGATGAGATGATGATGATGATGATGATGATGATATCATGATGATGATTTCATGATGAGATGATGATGATAATGATGAGATGATGATATCATGATGAGATGATGATATAATGTTGAGATGATGATGATGATATGATGATGATATCATGATGAGATGATGATGATATCATGATGATATCATGATGAGATGATGATGATAATGATGAGATGATGATATCATGATGAGATGATGATATCATGATGAGATGACGATGATAATATCATGAAGAGATGATGATGGTAACATGATGAGATGATGATGATATCATGATGAGATGATGATGATGATGATGATGATGATGATGATGATATCATGATGAGATGATGATGATGATATCATGATGATGATTTCATGATGAGATGATGATGATAATGATGATGATGATGATATCATGATGAGATGATGATGATGATGATATCATGATGATGATATCATGATGATGATATCATGATGATGATATCATGATGAGATGATGATGATGATGATATCATGATGAGATAATGATATCATGATGAGATAATGATATCATGAAGATGATATCATGATGAGATGATGATGATGATGATGATGATGATGATGATGATATCATGATGATGATATCATGATGAGATGATGATGATGATGATGATAATGATAGGATGAAGAGATGATGATGATATCAAGATGAAATGATGATGATATCATGATGAGATGATGATAATAATAGCATGATGAGATGATGATGATGATGATGATGATGATAATGATAGCATGATGAGATGATGATAATAATGATAGCATGATGAGATGATGATATCATGATGAGATGATGATATCATGATGAGATGATGATAATGATAGCATGATGAGATGATGATGATGATGATGAGGATATCATGATGAGATGATGATAATGATAGCATGATGAGATGATGATATCATGATGAGATGATGATATCATGATGAGATGATGATAATGATAGCATGATGAGATGATGATGATGATGATGATGATATCATGATGAGATGATGATAATGATAGCATGATGAGAGGATGATGATGATGATGATGATGATGATGATGATGATGATATTGTGATGATGATATCATGATGATTATATCATGATATGATGATGATGATGATATCATGATGATGATATCTTGATGAGATGATGATGATGATGATGATGATGATGATGATATCATGATGAGATGATGATGATGATGATGATGATGATGATGATGATGATGATGATGATGATGATAATGATATCATGATGAGATGATGATGATATCATGATGATGATATCATGATGAGATGATGATGATGATGATGATGATGATGATGATGATATCATGATGAGATGATATCATGATGAGATGATGATGATGAGATGATGATGATGAGATGATGATGATGAGATGATGTTGATGATGATGATGATGATATAATGATGAGATGATAATGATGACATCATGATGAGATGATGATGATATCATTATGAGATGATGATGATGATATCATGATGAGATGATGATGATATCATGATGATGATATCATGATGAGATGATGATGATGATATCATGATGAGATGATGATATCATGAAGATGATATCATGATGAGATGATGATGATGATGATAATGATATCATGATGAGATGATGATGATGATGATATCATGATGAGATGATGATATCATGAAGATGATATCATGATGAGATGATGATGATGATGATAATGATGATGATGATGATATCATGATGATGATATCATGATGAGATGATGATGATGATGATGATGATGATGATGATATGATGATGATATGATGATGATGATGATAATGATTGGATGATGAGATGATGATGATGATGATGATGATGATGATATCATGATGAGATGATGATGATGATGATGATGATGATGATGATATCATGATGAGATGATGATGATGATGATATCATGATGAGATGATGATGATATCATGATGAGATGATGATGATGATATCATGATGAGATAATGATGCGATGATGATGATGATGATGATGATATCATGATGAGATGATAATGATGACATCATGATGAGAAGATGATGATATCATGATGAGATGATGATATCATAATGAGATGATGATATCATGAGGAGATGATAATGATGACATCATGATGAGATGATGATAATATCATGATGAGATGATGATGATGATGATATCATGATGAGATGATGATGATGATGATGATGATGATATCATGATGATGATTTCATGATGAGATGATGATGATGATGATGATGATGATGATGATGATATCATGTTGAGATGATGATGATAATGATGATGATGATGATGATGATGATGATGATGATGATATCATGATGAGATGATGATGATATCATGATGAGATGATGATGATGATGATGATATCATGATGAGATGATGATAATGATAGCATGATGAGACGATGATAATGATAGCATAAGATGATGATGGTATCATGATGAGATGATGATTATATCATGATGAGATGATGATTATATCATGATGAGATTATGATATCATGATAAGATGATGATGATATCATGATGAGATGATTGATGATATCATGATGAGATGATGATGATGATATCATGATGAGATGATGATGATATCATGATGAGATGATGATAATGATGATATCATGATGAGATGATGATGATGATATCATGATGAGATGATGATGATATCATGATGAGATGATGATGATATCATGATGATGATATCATGATGAGATGATGATGATGATGATGGGATGATATCATGATGAGATGATGACAATGATAGCATGATGAGATGATGATGATGATGATATCATAATGAGATTATGATGATGATATCATGATGATGATGATGATATCATGATGATATCATAATGAGATGATAATGATGACATTATGATGATATCATGATGAGATGATGATGATGATATGATGATGATATCATGATGAGATGATGATGATATCATGATGATATAATGATGAGATGATGATGATGATGATGATGATGATGATGATGATGATGATGATATCATGATGATGATATCATGATGATAATATCATGATGAGATGATGATATCATGATGAGATGATATCATGATGAGATGACGATGATAATATCATGGTGAGATGATGATGGTAACATGATGAGATGATGATGATATCTTGATGAGATGATGATGATGATATCATGATGATGATTTCATGATGAGATGATGATGATAATGATGATGATGATGATATCATGATGAGATGATGATGATATCATGATGATGATATCATGATGAGATGATGATGATGATATCATGATGAGATGATGATATCATGAAGATGATATCATGATGAGATGATGATGATGATGATAATGATATCATGATGAGATGATGATGATGATGATATCATGATGAGATGATGATGATATCATGATGAGATGATGATGATGATGATGATGATGATGATGATGATGATGATGATGATGATATCATGATGATGATATCATGATGATAATATCATGATGAGATGATGATATGATGAGATGATATCATGATGAGATGACGATGATAATATCATGATGAGATGATGATGGTAACATGATGAGATGATGATGATATCTTGATGAGATGATGATGATGATATCATGATGATGATTTCATGATGAGATGATGATGATAATGATGATGATGATGATATCATGATGAGATGATGATGATATCATGATGATGATATCATGATGAGATGATGATGATGATATCATGATGAGATGATGATATCATGAAGATGATATCATGATGAGATGATGATGATGATGATAATGATATCATGATGAGATGATGATGATGATGATATCATGATGAGATGATGATATCATGAAGATGATATCATGATGAGATGATGATGATGATGATAATGATGATGATGATGATGATATCATGATGATGATATCATGATGAGATGATGATGATGATGATGATGATGATGATGATGATGATGATGATGATGATGATATGATGATGATATGATGATGATGATGATAATGATAGGATGATGAGATGATGATATCATGATGAGATGATGATATCATGAAGATGATATCATGATGAGATGATGATGATGATGATAATGATATCATGATGAGATGATGATAATGATGACATCATGATGAGATGATGATGATATCATGATGAGATGATGATGATGATGATATCATGATGAGATGATGATGATGATGATGATGATATCATGATGATGATTTCATGATGAGATGATGATGATGATGATGATGATGATGATGATGATGATGATGATATCATGTTGAGATGATGATGATAATGATGATGATGATGATGATGATGATGATGATGATGATGATGATGATAATGATATCATGATGAGATGATGATGATATCATGATGAGATGATGATGATGATGATGATATCATGATGAGATGATGATAATGATAGCATGATGAGACGATGATAATGATAGCATAAGATGATGATGGTATCACGATGAGATGATGATTATATCATGATGAGATGATGATTATATCATGATGAGATTATGATATCATGATAAGATGATGATGATATCATGATGAGATGATTGATGATATCATGATGAGATGATGATGATGATATCATGATGAGATGATGATGATATCATGATGAGATGATGATAATGATGATATCATGATGAGATGATGATGATGATATCATGATGAGATGATGATGATATCATGATGAGATGATGATGATATCATGATGATGATATCATGATGAGATGATGATGATGATGATGGGATGATATCATGATGAGATGATGACAATGATAGCATGATGAGATGATGATGATGATGATATCATAATGAGATTATGATGATGATATCATGATGATGATGATGATGATGATGATATCATGATGATATCATAATGAGATGATAATGATGACATTATGATGATATCATGATGAGATGATGATGATGATATGATGATGATATCATGATGAGATGATGATGATATCATGATGATATAATGATGAGATGATGATGATGATGATGATGATGATGATGATGATGATGATGATGATGATATCATGATGATGATATCATGATGATAATATCATGATGAGATGATGATATCATGATGAGATGATATCATGATGAGATGATGATGATGATTTCATGATGAGATGATGATGGTAACATGATGAGATGATGATGATATCTTGATGAGATGATGATGATGATATCATGATGATGATTTCATGATGAGATGATGATGATAATGATGATGATGATGATGATATCATGATGAGATGATGATGATATCATGATGAGATGATGATATCATGATGAGATGATGATGACGGCATCATGAGATGATGATGATATCATGATGAGATGATGATGATGATGATATCATGATGAGATGATATCATGATGAGATGATGATGATGATGATGATGATGATATCATGATGATGATTTCATGATGAGATGATGATGATGATGATATCATGATGAGATGATGATGATGATGATGATGATGATGATGATATCATGATGATGATATCATGATGAGATGATGATATTATGATGAAATGATGATGATGGCATCATGATTAGATGATGATGATATCATGATGAGATGATGATGATGATGATGATGATATCATGATGATGATATCATGATGAGATGATGATATTATGATGAAATGATGATGATGGCATCATGATTAGATGATGATGATATCATGATGAGATGATGATGATGATGATAACATGATGAGATGATGATGATGATATCAAGATGAGATAATGATGATGATGATATCATGATGATGATTCCATGATGAGATGATGATGATGATGATGATGATTATTTCATGATGAGATGATGATGATGATGATGATGATGATGATGATGATGATGATGATGATGATATCATGATGAGATGATGATGATGATGATGATGATGATGATATCATGATGTGATGATGATAATGATAGCATAATGAGATGATGATGATTATATCATGATGAGATGATGATGATGATATGATGAGATGATGATGATATGATGATGATGATGATGATGATGATGATGATGATGATGATGATGATGATGATGATGATGATGATGATGATGAGATAATGATGAGATGATGATGAGATGATGATGAGATGATTATGATATCATGATGAGAAGATGATGATATCATGATGAGATGATGATATCATGATGAGATGATGACATAATGATGAGATGATAATGATGACATCATGATGAGATGATGATGATATCATGATGAGATGATGATATCATGATGAGATGATGATATAATGATGAGATGATGATATCATGATGAGATGATGATATAATGATGAGATGATAATGATGACATCATGATGAGATGATGATGATATCATGATGAGAAGATGATATCATGATGAGATGATGATATAATGATGAGATGATAATGATGACATTATGATGAGATGATGATGATATCATGATGAGAAGATGATATCATGATGAGATGATGATATAATGATGAGATGATAATAATGACATCATGATGAGATGATGATGATATCATTATGAGATGATGATGATGATGATATCATGATGAGATGATGATATCATGATGATGATTTCATGATGAGATGATGATGATGATGATGATGATGATGATGATGATGATGATGATATCATGATGATGATATCATGATGAGATGATGATATCATGATGATGATTTCATGATGAGATGATGATGATGATGATGATGATATCATGATGATGATATCATGATGAGATGATGATGATGATGATATCATGATGATGATATCGAAGATGATGAGATGATGATGATGATGATAATGATATCATGATGAGATGATGATGATGATATCATGATGAGATGATGATGATATCATGATGAGATGATAATGATGATGATATCATGATGAGATGATGATGATGATGATGATGATGATATCAAGATGAGATAATGATGATCATGATATCATGATGATGATTTCATGATGAGATGATGATGATGATATCATGATGATGATTTCATGATGAGATGATGATGATGATGATGATATCATGATGAGATGATGATGATGATGATGATGATGATGATGATGATATCATGATGTGATGATGATAATGATAGCATAATGAGATGATGATGATTATATCATGATGAGATGATGATGATGATGATGATATGATAAAATGATGATGATATGATGATGATGATGATGATATGATGATGAGATAATGATGAGATGATGATGAGATGATTATGATATCATGATGAGAAGATGATGATATCATGATGAGATGATGATATCATGATGAGATGATGACATAATGATGAGATGATAATGATGACATCATGATGAGATGATGATGATGATATCATGATGAGATGATGATATCATGATGAGATGATGATATAATGATGAGATGATGATATCATGATGAGATGATGATATAATGATGAGATGATAATGATGACATCATGATGAGATGATGATGATATCATGATGAGATGATGATATCATGATGAGATGATGATATAATGATGAGATGATAATGATGACATCATGATGAGATGATGATGATATCATGATGAGATGATGATGATGATATCATGATGAGATGATGATATCATGATGATGATTTCATGATGAGATGATGATGATATCATGATGAGATGATGATGATATCATGATGAGATGATGATGATGATGATGATATCATGATGAGATGATGATAATGATAGCATGATGAGACGATGATAATGATAGCATAAGATGATGATGGTATCATGATGAGATGATGATGATATCATGATGAGATGATGATGATATCATGATGAGATGATGATATCATGATAAGATGATGATGATATCATGATGAGATGATGATGATATCATGATGCGATGATGATGATATCATGATGAGATGATGATGATGATGATATCATGATGAGATGATGATGATGACATCATGATGAGATGATGATGATGATATCATGATGAGATGATGATGATGATGATATCATGATGATGATATCATGATGAGATGATGATGATATTATGATGAGATGATGATGATTTTATGATGATATAATGAGATGATGATGATATCATGATGATGATATCATGATGAGATGATGATGATGATGATATCATGATGAGATGATGATGATATCATGATGAGATGATGATGATGATATCATGATGATGATATCATGATGAGATGATGATGATGATGACGGGATGATATCATGATGAGATGATGACAATGATAGCATGATGAGATGATGATGATGATATCATGATGAGATGATGATGATGATATCATGATGATGATATCATGAAGAGATAATGATGATGATGGGATGATATCATGATGAGATGATGACAATGATAGCATGATGAGATGATGATGATGATGATATCATGATGAGATGATGATGATGATATCATGATGATGATATCATGATGAGATGATGATGATGATGATGGGATGATATCATGATGAGATGATGACAATGATATCATGATGAGATGATGATGATGATTATGATGATCTCATGATGATATCATAATGAGATGATAATGATGATATTATGATGATATCATGATGAGATGATGATGATGATATGATGATGATATCATGATGAGATGATGATGATATCATGATGATATCATGATGAGATGATGATGATAATGATGAGATGATGATATCATGATGAGATGATGATATCATGATGAGATGATGATGATGATATGATGATGATATCATGATGAGATGATGATGATATCATGATGATATCATGATGAGATGAGGATGATAATGATGAGATGATGATATCATGATGAGATGATGATATCATGATGAGATGATAATATCATGATGAGATGATGATGGTAACATGATGAGATGATGATGATATCATGATGAGATGATGATGATGATGATGATGATGATGATGATGATGATGATGATGATGATGATGATATCATGATAAGATGATGATGATGATATCATGATGAGATGATGATATCATGAAGTTGATATCATGATGAGATGATGATGATGATGATGATGATGATGATATGATGATGATGATGATGATAATGATAGGATGAAGAGATGATGATGATGATATCAAGATGAAATGATGATGATAGGATGAAGAGATGATGATGATGATATCAAGATGAAATGATGATGATATCATGATGAGATGATGATAATAATAGCATGATGAGATGATGATGATGATGATGATGATGATGATGATGATGATGATAATGATAGCATGATGAGATGATGATAATAATGATAGCATGATGAGATGATGATATCATGACGAGATGATGATGATGATGATGATATCATGATGAGATGATGATAATGATAGCATGATGAGAGGATGATGATGATGTTGATGATGATGATGATATCATGATATGATGATGATGATGATGATGATGATGATGATGATGATGATGATGATGATGATGATGATGATATTGTGATGATGATATTGTGATGATGATATCATGATGATGTTATCATGATGATATGATGATGATGATGATATCATGATATGATGATGATATCATGATGATGATATCATGATGAGATGATGATGATGATGATATCATGATGAGATGATGATGATGATGATGATGATGATGATGATAATGATATCATGATGAGATGATGATGATATCATGATGAGATGATGTTGATGATGCTATCATGACGAGACGATGATGATGATGATGATGATATCAAGATGAGATAATGATGATGATGATATCATGATGATGATTTCATGATGAGATGATGATGATGATGATTATTTCATGATGAGATGATGATGATGATGATGATGATATCATGATGAGATGATGATGATGATGATGATGATATCATGATGTGATGATGATAATGATAGCATAATGAGATGATGATGATTATATCATGATGAGATGATGATAATGATGATGATATGATGAGATGATGATGATATGATGATGATGATGATGATGATGATGAGATAATGATGAGATGATGATGAGATGATTATGATATCATGATGAGAAGATGATGATATCATGATGAGATGATGATATCATGATGAGATGATGACATAATGATGAGATGATAATGATGACATCATGATGAGATGATGATGATATCATGATGAGATGATGATATCATGATGAGATGATGATATAATGATGAGATGATGATATCATGATGAGATGATGATATAATGATGAGATGATAATGATGACATCATGATGAGATGATGATGATATCATGATGAGATGATAATGATGATGATATCATGATGAGATGATGATGATGATGATGATGATGATGATGATGATGATATCAAGATGAGATAATGATGATGTTGATATCATGATGATGATTTCATGATGAGATGATGATGATTTCATGATGATGATTTCATGATGAGATGATGATGATGATGATGATATCATGATGAGATGATGATGATGATGATGATGATGATGATGATGATGATATCATGATGTGATGATGATAATGATAGCATAATGAGATGATGATGATTATATCATGATGAGATGATGAAGATGATATGATAAAATGATGATGATATGATGATATGATGATATGATGGTGAGATAATGATGAGATGATGATGAGATGATTATGATATCATGATGAGAAGATGATGATGTCATGATGAGATGATGATATCATGATGAGATGATGACATAATGATGAGATGATAATGATGACATCATGATGAGATGATGATGATATCATGATGAGATGATGATATCATGATGAGATGATGATGAGATGATGAGATGATGATATCATGATGAGATGATGATATAATGATGAGATGATAATGATGACATCATGATGAGATGATGATGATTATATCATGATGAGATGATGATGATGATGATGATATGATAAAATGATGATGATATGATGATATGATGATATGATGGTGAGATAATGATGAGATGATGATGAGATGATTATGATATCATGATGAGAAGATGATGATATCATGATGAGATGATGATATCATGATGAGACGATGACATAATGATGAGATGATAATGATGACATAATGATGAGATGATGATGATATCATGATGAGATGATGATATCATGATGAGATGATGATATAATGATGAGATGATGATATCATGATGAGATGATGATATAATGATGAGATGATAATGATGACATCATGATAAGATGATGATGATATCATGATGAGATGATGATATCATGATGAGATGATGATATAATGATGAGATGATAATGATGACATCATGATGAGATGATGATGATATCATGATGAGATGATGATATCATGATGAGATGATGATATCATGATGATGATTTCATGATGAGATGATGATGATATCATGAAGAGATGATGATGATGATGATATCATGATGATGATATCATGATGAGATGATGATGATGATATCATGATGAGATGATGATATCATGAAGATGATATCATGATGAGATGATGATGATGATGATGATGATGATGATATCATGATGATGATATCATGATGAGATGATGATGATGATATGATGATGATATGATGATGATGATGATAATGATAGGATGATGAGATGATGATGATGATGATATCATGATGAGATGATGTTGATATCATGATGAGATGATGATAAAAATAGCATGATGAGATGATGATGATGATGATGATGATAATGATAGCATGATGAGATGATGATGATAATGATAGCATGATGAGATGATGATGATGATGATGATGATAATGATAGCATGATGAGATGATGAGATGATGATGATGATGATGATGATGATATCATGATATGATGATGATGATGATGATGATATTGTGATGATGATATCATGATGATATGATGATGATGATGATATCATGATATGATGATGATGATGATATCATGATGATGATATCATGATGAGATGATGATGATGATGATATCATGATGAGATGATGATGATGATGATGATGATGATGATAATGATAGCATGATGAGATGATGATATCATGATGAGATTATGATAATGATATCATGATGAGATGATGATGATGATATCATGATGAGATGATGATAATGATATCATGATGAGATGATGATGAAGATGATGATTTCATGATGAGATGATGATGACATCATGATGAGATGATGATATCATGATGAGATGATGATGATGATGATGATATCATGATGATGATTTCATGATAAGATGATGATGATGATATCATGATGAGATGATGATGATGATGATGAGATGATAATGATGACATCATGATGAGATGATGATGATATCATGATGAGATGATGATATCATGATGAGATGATGATATAATGATGAGATGATAATGATGACATCATGATGAGATGATGATGATATCATGATGAGATGATGATATCATGATGAGATGATGACATAATGATGAGATGATAATGATGACATCATGATGAGATGATGATGATATCATGATGAGATGATGATATCATGAAGAGATGATGATATAATGATGAGATGATGATATCATGATGAGATGATGATATAATGATGAGATGATAATGATGACATCATGATGAGATGATGATGATATCATGATGAGATGATGATATCATGATGAGATGATGATATAATGATGAGATGATAATGATGACATCATGATGAGATGATGATGATATCATGATGAGATGATGATATCATGATGAGATGATGATATCATGATGAGATGATGATATCATGATGATGATTTCATGATGAGATGATGGTGATATCATGATGAGATGATGATGATGATGATATCATGATGATGATATCATGATGAGATGATGATGATGATGATATCATGATGAGATGATGATATCATGAAGATGATATCATGATGAGATGATGATATCATGATGATGATTTCATGATGAGATGATGATGATATCATGATGAGATGATGATGATGATGATGATATCATGATGATGATATCATGATGAGATGATGATGATGATGATATCATGATGAGATGATGATATAATGAAGATGATATCATGATGAGATGATGATGATGATGATGATGATGATGATGATGATGATATCATGATGATGATATCATGATGAGATGATGATGATGATGATATGATGATGATATGATGATGATGATGATAATGATAGGATGATGAGATGATGATGATGATATCATGATGAGATGATGATGATATCATGATGAGATGATGATAAAAATAGCATGATGAGATGATGATGATGATGATGATAATGATAGCATGATGAGATGATGATGATAATGATAGCATGATGAGATGATGATATCATGATGAGATGATGATAATGATAGCATGATGAGATGATGATGATGATGATGATGATGACATCATGATATGATGATGATGATGATATTGTGATGATGATATCATGATGATATGATGATGATGATGATGATGATGATATCATGATATGATGATGATGATGATGATGATATCATGATGATGATATCATGATGAGATGATGATGATGATGATATCATGATGAGATGATGATGATGATGATGATGATAATGATAGCATGATGAGATGATGATATCATGATGAGATTATGATAATGATATCTTGATGAGATGATGATGATGATATCATGATGAGATGATGATAATGATATCATGATGAGATGATGATGAAGATGATGATATCATGATGAGATGATGATGACATCATGATGAGATGATGATATCATGATGAGATGATGATGATGATGATGATATCATGATGATGATTTCATGATGAGATGATGATGATGATATCATGATGAGATGATGATGATGATGATGATAATGATGATATCATGATGATGATATCATGATGATGATATCATGATGAGATGATGATATCATGATGAGATGATGATATCATGATGAGATGATGATAATGATAGCATGATGAGATGATGATGATTATATCATGATGAGATGATGATGATGATGATATCATGATGAGATGATGATATCATTAAGAGATAATGATGAGATGATGATATCATGATGAGATGATGATGATATCATGTTGAGATGATGATATCATGATGAAATGATGATATCATGATGAGATGATGATGACGACATCATGATGAGATGATGATGATAACATGATGAGATAATGATGATGATGATGATGATATCATGATGATGATTTCAAGATGAGATATTGATGATGATATCATGATGATGATATCATGATGAGATGATGATGATGATATCATGATGAGATGATGATGATGAAATCATGATGAGATGATGATGATGATGATATCATGATGATGATATCATGATGAGATGATAATGATAGCATGATGATGATGATGATTATGATGATATCATGATGAGATGATAATGATATCATGATGAGATGATGATGATGATGATGATGATATCATGATAAGATGATGATAATGATAGCATGATGAGAGGATGATGATGATGATGATGATGATATCCTGATGAGATGATGATAATGATAGCATGATGAGAGGATAATGATGATGATATCATGATGAGATGATGATGATGATGATGATATCATGATGATGATATCATGATGAGATGATAATGATAGCATGATGATGATGATGATGATTATGATGATATCATGATGAGATGATAATGATATCATGATGAGATGATGATGATGATATCATGATAAGATGATGATAATGATATCATGATGAGATGATGATGATGATGATATCATGATGAGATAATTATGAGATGATGATGATGATGATGATGATGATGATGATGATGATAATGATAGCATGATGAGATGATGATATCATGATGAGATTATGATAATGATATCTTGATGAGATGATGATGATGATATCATGATGAGATGATGATAATGATATCATGATGAGATGATGATGAAGATGATGATATCATGATGAGATGATGATGACATCATGATGAGATGATGATATCATGATGAGATGATGATGATGATGATGATATCATGATGATGATTTCATGATGAGATGATGATGATGATATCATGATGAGATGATGATGATGATGATGATGATGATGATAATGATGATATCATGATGATGATATCATGATGATGATATCATGATGAGATGATGATATCATGATGAGATGATGATATCATGATGAGATGATGATAATGATAGCATGATGAGATGATGATGATTATATCATGATGAGATGATGATGATGATGATATCATGATGAGATGATGATATCATTAAGAGATAATGATGAGATGATGATATCATGATGAGATGATGATGATATCATGTTGAGATGATGATATCATGATGAAATGATGATATCATGATGAGATGATGATGACGACATCATGATGAGATGATGATGATAACATGATGAGATAATGATGATGATGATGATGATATCATGATGATGATTTCAAGATGAGATATTGATGATGATATCATGATGATGATATCATGATGAGATGATGATGATGATATCATGATGAGATGATGATGATGAAATCATGATGAGATGATGATGATGATGATATCATGATGATGATATCATGATGAGATGATAATGATAGCATGATGATGATGATGATTATGATGATATCATGATGAGATGATAATGATATCATGATGAGATGATGATGATGATGATGATGATATCATGATAAGATGATGATAATGATAGCATGATGAGAGGATGATGATGATGATGATGATGATGATGATATCCTGATGAGATGATGATAATGATAGCATGATGAGAGGATAATGATGATGATATCATGATGAGATGATGATGATGATGATGATGATATCATGATGATGATATCATGATGAGATGATAATGATAGCATGATGATGATGATGATGATTATGATGATATCATGATGAGATGATAATGATATCATGATGAGATGATGATGATGATATCATGATAAGATGATGATAATGATATCATGATGAGATGATGATGATGATGATATCATGACGAGATAATTATGAGATGATGATGATGATGATGATGATGATGATGATGATATCATGATGATGATATCATGATGAGATGATGATGATATCATGATGAGATGATGATGATTATATCATGTTGAGATGATGATGATGATGATGATGATGATGATATCATGATGAGATGATGATAATGATGATGATGATATCATGATGAGATGATGATGATGATGATATCATGATGAGATGTTGATGATATCATGATGAGATAATGATGAGATGATGATGATGATGATATCATGATGAGATGATGATGATATCATGATGAGATGATGATATCATGATGAGATGATGATATCATGATGAGATGATGATGATGATGATATCATGATGAGATGATGATTATGATGATGATGATGATTGACTCCTTGGTACCCCTTTTAACCACGTAGGGTGGTGACAGCTGTTCACTTCAATATACCCATTTGAGTCCACTTTTTTAAAAGAGTTTTTTGTAGTTATTTTGTTATTTTCTATCACGATATCTAAATCTAGGAATTGGACATTCTCCCTACTGTAATTAGAAGTTAAAATTATATTCTTATCATTATTATTTAAATCTTCTAAAAATTTGAGGAGTTGACTTTCCTCTCCCTTCCATATGAACAGGAGATCATCGATGTACCTTTTGTATAGCACCAGGTTTGCCCCCCAGCCATGACCTGACCAGACTGCTTGATTTTCCCAGTTACCCATAAATAAGTTGGCATAACTTGGGGCAAACTTGGTGCCCATCTCTGTTCCTCTACATTGGAGGAAGAATTCATCATTAAAAAAGAAATAGTTATGTGTTAAAATTAATTCTATACCTTCTAAAACATATTCAACCTGGTTTGGTGGAAAGGAACCATATAGACTTAACATTTGTCTAATTGCCATCACTCCCTGTTGATGGTCTATGATAATGATAGCATGATGAGATGATGATGATGATATCATGATGCGATGATGATGATATCAGGATGAGATGATGATATCATGATGAGATGATGATGATATCATGATGATGATATCATGATGAGATGATGAGATGATGATGATTATATCATGATGAGATGATGATGATGATCATATCATGATGAGATGATGATGTTGATGATGATATCATGATGAGATGATGATGATATGATGAGATCCTGATGAGATGATGATGATAATGATGTTATCATGATGAGATGATGATAATATCATGATGAGATGATGATAATATCATGTTGAGATGATTATATCATGATGAGATGATGATAATGATAGCATGATGAGATGATGATGATTATATCATGATGAGATGATGATGATGATGATGATGATATCATGATGAGATGATGATGTTGATGATGATATCATGATGAGATGACGATGAGATGATGAGATGATGATGATAATGATGTTATCATGATGAGATGATGATAATATCATGATGAGATGATGATAATATCATGTTGAGATGATTATATCATGATGAGATGATTATATCATGATGAGATAATGATGATGACATAATGATGAGATGATGATGATGATGATATCATGATGAGATGATGATGATGATGATGATATCATGATGATGATGATGATGATATCATGATGATGATTTCATGATGAGATATTGATGATGATATCATGATGAGGTGATGATGATGATGATGATGATGATGATGATGATGATGATGATATCATGATGAGATGATGATGATATCATGATGAGATGATGATGATGATATCATGATGATGATATCATGATGAGATGATGATGATGATATCATGATGATGATGATGATGATGATGATGATGATGATGATGATATCATGATGAGATGATTTCATGATGAGATGATGATGATATCATGATGATGATATCATGATGAGATGATGATGATGATGATATCATGATGATGATATCATGATGAGATGATGATAATGATAGCATGATGAGATGATGATGATTATATCATGATGAGATGATGATGATGATGATATCATGATGAGATGATGATGTTGATGATGATATCATGATGAGATGATGATGATGATATGATGAGATCCTGATGAGATGATGATGATGATGATGATGATGATGATGATGATGATGATATCATGATGAGATGATGATAATATCATGATGAGATGATGATAATATCATGATGAGATGATGATAATATCATGTTGAGATGATTATATCATGACGAGATGATGATATCATGATGAGATAATGATGATGACATAATGATGAGATGATGATGATGATATCATGATGAGATGATGATGATGATATCATGATGATGATGATGATATCATGATGATGATTTCATGATGATGATTTCATGATGAGATATTGATGATGATATCATGATGAGGTGATGATGATGATGATGATGATATCATGATGAGATGATGATGATATCATGATGAGATGATGATGATGATGATGATGATGATGATATCATGATGAGATGATGATGATGATGATGATATCATGATGATATGATGATGATGATGATGATATCATGATGAGATGATTTCATGATGAGATGATGATGATATCATGATGATGATATCATGATAAGATGATGATGATGATGATGATATAATGATGAGGATATCATGATGAGATTATGATAATGATAGCATGATGAGATGATGATGATTATATCATGATGAGATGATGATGATGATGATATCATGATGAGATGATGATGTTGATGATGATATCATGATGAGATGATGATGATATCATGAGATCCTGATGCGATGATGATGATGATATCATGATGAGATGATGATAATATCATGATGAGATGATGATAATATCATGTTGAGATGATTATATCATGATGAGATGATGATGATGATGATGATGATGATATCATGATGAGATGATGATGATATCATGATGAGATGATGATGATGATATCATGATGATATGATGATAATATCATGATGAGATGATGATAATATCATGTTGAGATGATTATATCATGATGAGGTGATGATGATGATGATGATGATGATATCATGATGAGATGATGATGATATCATGATGAGATGATGATGATGATATCATGATGATATGATGATGATGATGATGATGAGATGATGATGATGATGATGATGATGATGATGATGATGATGATGATGATGATGATATTATGATGAGATGATGATGATGTTGATATCATGATGATGATTTCATGATGAGATGATGATGATATCATGATGAGATGATGATGATAATAATGATGATGAAATCATGATGATGATATCATGATGAGATGATGATAATGATAGCATTATGAGATGATGATGATTATATCATGATGAGATGATGATGATGATGATGATGATGATGATGATGATGATGATGATGAGATGATGATGATGATATCATGATGAGATGATGATGATGATATCATGATGATGATATCATGATGATGATTTCATGATGAGATATTGATGATGATATCATGATGAGGTGATGATGATGATGATGATGATGATGATGATGATGATGATGATGATGATGATATCATGATGAGATGATGATGATATCATGATGAGATGATGATGATGATATCATGATGATGATATCATGATGAGATGATGATGATGATGATATGATGATGATATGATGATGATGATGATGATGATGATATTATGATGAGATGATGATGATGTTGATATCATGATGATGATTTCATGATGAGATGATGATGACATCATGATGATGATATCATGATGAGATGATGATGATAATAATGATGATGATATCATGATGATGATATCATGATGAGATGATGATAATGATAGCATTATGAGATGATGATGATTATATCATGATGAGATGATGATGATGATGATGATGATGATGATGATGATGATGATGATGATATCATGATGAGATGATGATGTTGATGATATCATGATGAGATGATGATGATATGATGAGATCCTGATGAGATGATGATGATGATGATGATGATGATATCATGATGATATGGTGATGATGATATCATGATGAGATGATGATATCATGATGAGATAATGATGATGACATAATGATGAGATGATGATGATGATGATATCATGATGAGATGATGATGATAATGATGATGATATCATGATGATGATATCATGATGAGATGATGATAATGATAGCATGATGAGATGATGATGATATCATGATGATGATGATGATATCATGATGATGATATCATGATGATGATGATGATAATGATAGCATGATGAGATGATGATGATATCATGATGAGATGACGATGATATCATGATGATATCATGATGAGATGATGATAATGATAGCATGATGAGATTATATTATGATGATATCATGATGAGATGATGATGATGATGATGATGATGATGATGATAATGATAGCATGATGAGATGATGATGATATCATGATGAGATGATGATGATATCATGATGATATCATGGTGAGATGATGATAATGATAGCATGATGAGATGATGATGATGATGATATCATGACGAGATGATGATAATGATAGCATGATGAGATGATGATGATATCATGATGAGATGATGATGATATCATGATGAGATGATGATGATATCATGATGAGATGATGATATCATGATGAGATAATGATGAGATGATGATGATGAAGATATCATGATGAGATGATGATGATATCATGATGAGATGATGATGACGATAATTTGAAATGGTGAGGACAGGAAGCCTGCATGTGCTACTGTTACTGTTGGAGCCGAATATAGGGCCATGATTGCTTGGCGTCCACTAACAAATCCCACTTGATCGAAATGTAACAATTGCGAGAGAATGGATTTTATATGGGTAGCTAGAATTTTGCATATATTTTTAAGTCTGTGTTGAGCAGGGAAATTGGGCGATAATTGGGACAGTGTAACGTAGATTTATTCGGTTTAGGGATGGTTGTGATATTTGCCATTAGCATTGATTTGGGGAATTCCCCTTTCAGCATACAGGAATTAAACAGATTTAAAATATGTTGGGATATAATGTCTTTGAATGATTTATAATAAGAGTTAGAAATCCCGTCCGGTCCAGGGGCTTTATGGGACTTTAGGGTCTGAATAGCTGTAAATAGTTCTTCAGTGTTATTAGAGAAGTATTCAGTTAGATTTTTTTTTATTAGTGTTGGCGTGTCAGAGTGTGCTAATAGGAAATCGTTGATCCTCCAGGAGCCCGACCCTCGGAATGGGAAATGTACTTCTATAGTTAATATCATTGGGGCGTGATCGGACCATTGGATGGTGCCTATCTCACATGTGGTAATTTTTGTAGCAGAGGCAACATGGGCAAGTCTAGGGGGAAGGGAAGTGGGCAGAGGCAGCATGGGCAAGTCTGGGGGGAGGAAGGGGGGCAGTGGCAGCACAGACAAGTCTGGGGGGGAAGGAGGGGGAAGAGGCAGCATGGGCAAGTCTGGGGGATGGTGGGGGAAGAGGCAGCAATGGCAAGTCTGGGGGAGGGAGGGCGCAGAGGCAGCATTGGCAAGTCTGGGGGAGGGGCGGGCAGGATTGGCAAGTCTGAGGGAGGGGGGAAAAGGCAGCATTGGCAAGTCTGGGGGAGGGAGGAGGGCAGGGGAAGCATTGGCTAAGTCTGGTGGGAAGATGGCTGTTGGGGAGATGCAGTGGCTACGTCTGGGGGGGCAGATGGGCACATAATGAAAATAAAATATAGAAACACATTATTTTCTATCATAAGTTTTATTAAATATGAAAAATGTAAACTTTTTTCCTATACTTTTTAAACTTTTTTCCTTTTGTCACTACATGCTGATTGTATTGTGTCTGCTCATTGTGAAGTGCTGTGGAATATCTTGGTAGATGGTACTCTGCATTTTCATTATGGAAAAAATGTAAACAAATTAATATATATATATATATATTACAGCTGACAAGTAAACAATACACATTTATTTAATGATTGGTTGTTAATTTTGCAATACTTTAAAGCTTACCTTTGCAGCCTTTAATCTGGCGATCCTGTTCTGCTTCTTGCACAGTATATGTCCCTCTTGTGTTTTTATGGAGAGGAAAAGGAAAGCAATTTGCATGAGTTTTCAACATTATTTTTAAAGTGGAAAGTGCTTTGCATTTGCTATTCTATGTGTACAACTGTACATTGACATTTTTTGTAAATTTAGCTGGGGTATAGCATGTTTACACATCTTAATGTAGCATGCTCCACTGAGTACAGATTCAGAGATTTCATAGAGGTTTTATACAACAAAATATGGTCAATTATATTAGTTAACCCTTTCTGGTAAAATTTGGGAACATGGGAATTGAGGAATTTGACAATACCCTGTGTGGGTATTTGCTCGCAACTCCTTTTAACTTAATACACCGTATTGGGAGTGCCACTTAAAGATATGTCTACCTGCCAGGGGTAAGTTAGCCCTCTGGGGTAAGTAGTACCTGTCCCCACTGACCTCAGTTTGCACACTATCAGAGAAACTATCATTATCAGAATCTCATAATCTCATGCTGCTGGCTTCTTCATCAGATATCCTGATGTTAACCCTTTGGGGGCTTGCCTGCATGAGCTTGGCATGCAATAGCTTTAATAGGGTTTGGGTCACCAATGTTTTGCTGAACCAATACAAACTGATACATTTGATTTATTTGGTTATTTATTGCCTGCATTTGCATATTAATGCTCTCTTGCAGGGGATCATCTGTGACTCTGGTGGTGGGTTTAACCCATTCAGTGCCCGACACAGATGGGACACATTATTTTTGGGCTTTTGGCATGTTTTACCTTCCTTTTGTAGAGAGCTGTACAGGTCTCTGTATTTTTTAAGCTCTTCTATCTCTTTACACAAATTCTGATTATTAATTGTGAGAGTCAAGCTGCTCTTAACACAAACTTTTTGTACAGGATGCCAAATTGGCCTGTAACAGAGTTATGTGACCACATTTCCCTTCTAGCTGTGTTGTCAAAAAGCATATCACATTTCTGAATACATTTCTTTTAACATCTTTTTCCTCACACATGCACGTCAGAAAACTTTTAAACAGAGTATCCTCATTAAAGTTCTGTCTGAATGTGGATTTCTTTAATACAGTTCTTGATATCTGATTGACGTTTTAAGTCTTTGTGCATGTTGAAAATATTGTATATTTTATTGGGATTCTCTGTTACAGAATTATTTCCCAGTGAGTTACTAAATGGCTTATACTCATTTTGATCTAATTACACAAATTATAGCAATGTAATTCCAATACCTGATTCAGTACTATGAGCCCATAGAATAAAGTTTAACAGTGTACTCTGGATTACAATTAATTTACAGTTTGTAAAAAAGCATCAAATCTTAAAATACATCTCAGCAGTGCCTCCATACATGTCGGGTATTAATAACCATAAAAATATGTATATGGGTTATTAATTATGAATCATTAAAATATGAAAATTGATATGATTCAAATATGGGTCTGACTAAAAATGCCCATATAAAGAATTTGTTATGTATATATAGAGTTTGGATGACGTTTTTACAAAAGTAAATACAATGCTACAATTATTAATCAAATAATAATGAATTTATTGAATATAAAATCAAGATCAAACGATAAGCAAAATAGCGTAACAATAAAATACAATATCAATAGATGTTAATCATAATTCACATGTATGACTTATAACAGAGGTGAATAAAATAGCTTTGTACCTGTATCAATATGCATGTAGTATAATTTACTATGCGGTTACGTTTCTGACCATAAGATGGCCATGCATTTTATTTAGATACAACCACGCCTACATTCGCAATGATTAGTAGTTAAAATAGTTAATGATTGTACCCCATAATTACCTACAAATTACCAGCATTTACTCTGCTTAGGCAAGGTGATATTACTAAATCATATAACTACTCAAGGTAGCTATTTCTTAATCTGTCCAGTAAATGACAATGTATGTATTCTAGCTTAAACTTTAAGAATGAGAATCTTAGATAATCTCTGGAGATTATAAATTACATATTTGGCTAAATAGCTAGACTATAAGAATTTATGGTTCTTGGTAATATCTGTAGGATATTTCTCTGGCTTTATTCTGCCCGAAGGATGACAGATAAACACCAGGCTAAAACATATAGATCACAGAAATTGTGGGATTTAAGTTTAATTTACCCAAATATATAAGCTAATTACATCCATAAAAATGGAGATTATGCAAGAAACAAATTACCACATTTATACATTACCGGCAGAGGTTGGTTTGCAGTTGAGACTCCTTCCATTGAAGAATTGAGAGATGGGAGTTACTCCTGGGCCTTAGCTCAATACTATGTGTATGGAGATATCTATTGTTATAGTGAACATGTGCTATTAAAAGCCTCATATTCCTGAGTTCTCCCCAGAAGAAGAGAGACTCAGCCCTTTCTAAAACATTCCCATCTCTCACCCCACTAGTTGCAGCTCTCTGACATCAGTCCCCCCAGGTCTTTTCAGGTCTTTTCAAAACTTATAATAAAAGGTATACCACACTAATAAAACAATAAAAGCAATATTCTAATTAATATGTAGGATTAATTATACTTTACATATTTATTAGTGAAGGTGTGATATAATTATATATTTTAATGAATGATTAGAATCAACTAGGTGTTTTTATAATAACCCTTATTAGAGTCTTCAAATCTAAAATCCAAATAATCTCAGTGTGTCTGTGTCTGTCATTTTCTTCCAGTTTGGGTGGGGTGGCAAGCAGTGGCGGATCCAGGGGGGGGGCAACGGGGCAATTGCCCCCCCCCCCCTTCCCCGAGAAGAGGAAGAAAAAAAAAACAACCACTTAAAAAAAAAAAAAAAAACACGCTTGCAGGCAGAGACGGAGGTGAGAAGGGATCCGAAGATCCCCCTCACCTTCTCTGCCTGCCTGCCAGGCTGCACGGGGAGCCAAACAGGCAGCACAGAGAAACCTCCGTGCTGCCTGTTCGGCTCCCCGTGCAGTCTGACACGGAAGTGCCGACAGGTCACGTGACCTGTCGGCACAACCGCCTGGGAGCCGAACAGGCAGCATGGGGGAGACCATGCTGTCTGCCACTAGCCACCAGGGAAAGGTAAGTGCTGGGGAGATGGGGGGGCACATTAGCTGGGGCTTATTAAATGGCTAATAACACTGCATACTGGGCAAATTGGAAGGGGCATATAAAATGGCAACTAACAGTGGCATCTTACTGGGCAAATTTGAAGGGGCTTATAAAATGGCAAATAACACTGGCATATTACTTGGCAAATTGGCAGGGGCATATAAAATGGCAACTATCACTGGCATATTATTGGGCAAATTGGAAGGGGCATATAAAATGGCAACTAACACTGGCATATTACTGGGCAAATTGGAAGGGGCTTATAAAATGGCAACTAACACTGGCATATTACTGGGAAAATTGGCAGGGGCATATTAAATGGCAACAAATTGGCATATTATTGGGCAAATTGGCTGGGGCATATTAAATTGCAACTAACACTGGCATATTATTGGACAAATTGTCTGGGGCATATTAAATGGCAACTAACACTGGCATATTATTGGGCAAATTGGCTGGGGAATATTAAATGGCAACTAACACTGGCATATTATTGGGCAAATTGGCTGGGGTATATTAAATGGCAAATAATACTGGCATATTATTGGACAAATTGGCTGAGAGAGCCATACATGGGATGGTAGAGGAGAGACGGACAGACATGGGTTGGCAGAGGAGAGACAGACAAACATGGGATGGCAGAGGAGAGACAGACAGATATGGGATGGCAGAGGAGAGATAGACAGATATGGGGAGAGGAGACAGACAGACATGGGAAGGGAGAGGAAAGAGACATAAATGGGAAGGGAGAAGAGAGAGACATAAATGGGATAGTAGAGGAGAGACAGACAGACATGGGAGAGGAGAGGCAGAGAGATGGGAAATGAGAGGAGAGACAGACGGACATGGGAAAGAAGAGGATACATAGACGGACATGGAAGGGAAGAGGAGAGAAACGGATATGGAAGGAAGAGAGACAGAGGGACACGGGGAGTGAGGGAGTGTGACAGACATGGGAGAGAGGATAAGACAGACGGACATGTGCCCCTCCCGAGATCAGACTCTGGATCCGCCCCTGGTGGCAAGTTGAAGAGAAGCCCCCCTTCTCCTATTGTATGTATATAGACACAGCTTAGATGTGGCTTAGAGTCATAAACCTTCCACTAACAATGGCCACCTTATCTGTTCCGGTGATACTATGAACTTTTCAATAAAATATTTGGTTTCAGATTACAGAGTTAGGGAAAGAGTTTCTTTTAGCCTCAGGGACACAGAATAAGATTTGAACACACAGAAGGACGTCCTAAAACTGACACAAAATGGAGGCTGCTGGCATCCATCTTGCTCTCCTTTGCTTCTGCTTTATTCATATGTATCAGTCTCAAGATTACTGTTCAATACCTCTGACAGTACATATTACAAAGGTTTATTTTAGTGGTATGCTTAGCAAATTGAGGACAGGGGATCATTTAACAATTAATTTACAATATATACATTGGTCAGTATATATATATATGAATAATGTGTAGTAGGCCATACAATCTTACATGACCATTCACAATTTAACAATAGACCAATAATCTGAATCATTGCTACAAAAAATGTGGTGAAACTATGTTGGTGCTTTAGATATTATTTGCCAAATCTTGTGAAGTTAATTTTTGAAGAATTACACCTTTTGAGGATAAAATCTTAAAAATATTTTTTTTTCCATATTAAAGGGTTCACCAAACATTTCACTTAACACTTAGCTTGTGTCTTTATGCAAAAAGTCAGATTGTTTCCTTTTAAAATGTACATTTTATTTATTGCAATTAAAAAAGACACTTATATAACAAGGTAAAAAAAAAATCAAAAGTAAGGACAAAAACACCAAGATCAGTGTAATGTACACACACACACAAAAAAAGGGTGCTTGCTAGTTTAGTTGTGTTAGTACAGGTTGAGAATCCCATATCCAAAATGTCTGCGACCAGAAGTATTTTGGAGAACAGATCATTTTGCATAACGGATCATTTTCACAAACAAGACATAATAAAGTATCTCATAAATACAGTATCAATGCAAATACTGTATTGAGCAAATAAATCACCTTTACTGTGATGTGAGACATCGTTGAGAACCTGCCATTGGTGCATCAGGACTGCATACATGCCAATGTGTTACCCTTTTTGGACATCTGGGAATCTGAGCATGGAATGAAAGTCCATTTCACAGCTTAAGGGGGAGCTGGACACTGAATAAACTGTTGTGTGCTTGCATTCTGACAGATGTGCGTGCAATGTGCATTTGTGACAAAATCCCCAAAAATGTATGGAAAACTTATCATTTTGGATAACGCATTTCTCGATAAGGGATACTCAACCTGTATTGTTTTTTTGACAGTCGATGGGATATCTTTCAAAAGGGTACTTCAAAGAATATGAAATGGCCTTTCATATATATATATATATTTCAGAAATTGCGTTTAGTCATTTACTAGCAGTAGAATTAAAAAGGAACTAACCATGTTAATAGCTTACTTCACCTTGATCTCAAAGGTAGAGGACAATATCTAAAAGACAGAGGAAGATGTGAGGTTAGGAAAAAAGTATTGTTAAGTGAATTTGTTACTAATCAGACAACTTAACAAAACCTTCCTCAGTTGTTGTTTGGCAGACTCTTATGGTAATCTGAGATGTTTAGGACATGCCTGCAGTTGCTTACTTTATATCCAGCAAGTTTTGGAAAAAATGTATTCCTTAAGGTAACTGCCAGCCTGTTTTAAAACCCTTCAAACTGTTTACATATTGCACTGTTAAGTAAAAATTTTTTTTTTTTTTTAAAGATGTTTCTTTATTTTTTATCGACTAAATAATACACATATATACGACATACATTAATAACATAAAGAGTACATACATACAGGTTATACTAGACTCATGGAATATACATAATCGTTTATACAATAATCGGTATCGGCTTGTGGTTACCAGACCCGTTTTACATGATTAGGATTATCCCGTAGAGCCCTACGAACCAAGAGACCCCTCTCCCTTCCTTTGGGAGGATTCTAACACATCTATCAATTAGTGAAATCGATTTGTACACACGCGGCATGAACTCCCTTACCAATCCAACAGCTAGTCCAACATGTTTAATGCTACTGTGTATAGATCCCATAGTCTTCGTGGTGTAGATGTCCTTTTGATCAATTCATATGTTCATTTCCATAGGGGAATCACCCTTTGACATTGCCACCAGACATGGAGATATGTACCATCTTCGACCCCGCATCTCCAACATTTAGGCGATTGTTGGGGATATATTCTATTTAGCATGGCCGGGACCCTATACCACCTGTTCATAACTTTAAACTGGTTCTCTACCAAGTTCAGGCATCTCACCCATTTATTTACTTGTGTCATGGTTTTTGACCATTCTTCCTCTGGTATTTGGATCATCAAATCTTTTTCCCATATGGCTTTGGCTTTAATGAGATATGTTTTTAGCATACCCGGTATCTGTTTATATGCAAAGATCTTCCTAATCTCCCTTTGTATGTCATGTACTTCAATATCAAGGTTTTTATTTAAAAAGTTCTTAATTCTAAGGTATGTAAATAGCTCTTTTGATGGAAGGGCGTACTTACCTTCCAAATCCTCAAAATATAATAATTTACCCTGTTCATATAAGTCTTCTAATAGGCGATCTTGTGCACTGTGCCAGTTTTTTAGGGAAAGGTCTTCTACATTAAATTCTAGTGATTTTATCCTGCAAGAGGGAATCATTTTGTTCTGGAGATTTAATTTTCTCTTAATCCTGTCCCATTCTTTTATTACCTGTCCTAAGACTCTTGATTTACCCATCAGTTTTTTTGTTTGTTTTTTATTACTATTTAACCATAAGTAATACTCTAATTCCTCCTTTCCTACTGATTCATTTTCTATGAGGTGCCGTGGTTCTTTATGTGATGTCGGATTTTGAATATTATATGCGTGAAACAATCATGCATGATTGATAATTGTTCAGGATAATGGGGTAATTTAGGCCCCCTTGTTTGACTTTTCTGGCCATGTTGTTTGAATTAACCCTTGGGTTCTTTCCCTTCCAGATAAAGGCTTTAAAGCTAGTCTGCACCATGTCCAACCAGAATTTATGGACACCCTATGGGATCATTTTAAAGATATAGCACCATTTAGGTAGTATATAAGAGTTAATTAAGTTGATCCTACCCCACCAGGAAATCTCCACTCATCTCCATTCCAATAGGGACCGATTTGTCTCTTTTATTAATCTTAAAAAAATTGTCTCCATAACTCGATCAACCTCCCCTGGGAACTCCAGACCCAGATACTCACAAGTTTTCATGTTCCATTTAAACTTTAATTGTTCTTTTAAGGTATTAAGGGTCTGTACTGGTATATTTTTTTACCATAGGTGCGGTCTTATCTAGATTTAACTTATAATTGGATATTGTACCGTACCTATTTATTTCCTCCATAAGATGTAGGGGGGAGTGAGGGAGATCAAGATATCGTCAGCGATATTATGATTACATCCCTTAGTTTTAAATCCTATTATTTCCTCATTATTCCTAATATTTATTGCCATAGGTTCAATTGAGAGTATATATATATAAGGGGAGAGAGAGGGCATCCCTTTCTTGTTCCGTTAGCCAAGGGGAACCAATCGGCACAGACATTTGGGCCCACTGTTCTAGCTACTGGTGCACAGTATAATGCAATGATCGATTAAGCAGAGCACTTGGAGATCCGGAGGTAGCACAGTCCATCTTCTAATGCAATCCCCCATTATAAAAGTGCAGTGCACTTACATTCCGCTCTGTGTTCCTGAGCGGCTCAGTCTGTGTTATTGTCGCAGACATCACTGCATCTACACAACGAGAGTATAAGTAAGACGGTGGGGGCCTCTAACCTATAAAAAATGCATGACCAATTAGAATAGGGGTGCAGTCTACAGTTGGACACAGCCTGTGAATGGGGCAATATGTTAATAGGAAGGACGACCACTGATTCATTGTACCATTTAAAGGTTTAAAACCATTGACATTAAAAAATGACAAATTGGGGCAGGGTCTATTGATGAGCATGTAATGGTAAATAGGGTTTTTGAATTATGAATGCAAGGTTCATGGCACTGGAGCATGAAATGTGGAAAATATAATAATTATGGGAAATGTAATGTTAAATATAACTTTGATTCCCAGGATGATTACATGGAAGCACTTATATTTATTTTGAAGTCTTTATACATAAAGTGGATGGCCTGTCAGATGACCACAAAATAGAAACCCAAAGAGATATTCATCAGAGGGCAAATGATGACCTTGCAGATGCTGGACTGCAGAAGATCCACCTCAGTTAGGACAACATAAACCAATCTAAATATTGTAATTGTGCAAATGAATTCTGACAACCATTGAGTAGAGGTGTGTGTGCGCGCTGGATAAATTTGTCCTGGAGGCACATGAGAAAATATATATACATCACTCTCTTTCTATATACAGTAGTGGACATAATTATCGCGCCAGTGTTTAAGTAAAGTATTGTAGCCTTTTACCAGTAATACTTTTTTTTTTTTAAACGATAACAGTTCTGTGAGTGTGTGTGCGTGTGTGGGCACTGCACTAACCCTCCCCCTATGTTCTTTATTCCAGCTCATCACGGAGCCGGACCCCGGTCAGATTCCGGCCTGAAGATGCAACTGACTCCGGAAGTCAAGGCTGTATTGCTCGCACTACACAACGAAGGTCTGTCGTCCCGGCAGATTGCTGACAGGATTCAAACACACCGGTCCACGGTGAGTCGATGGCAGAAGAGGTACGCTCAGACGGGCAATATGGAGCAGAGGAAAG